>APFE030141785.1:0-12072 GCA_000404065.3 Pinus taeda
TCTACATTTCTTGTGCATCTCAAGCCAATTTATGGGTTTTCTGACTTTCCTTGTTCAAAACTTTCATGTAAACCTCTGTTACGAGAATAAGTACCCTAGGGCTTTGGGTTAGAACGCCAATAGAGCAAGAGTAATCTACAGCAAGAAACATGCATACAACTCAGGAAACATGCTTAAATAAACAAACTATGTAAGGATGAACATACCCGGATGTCCTTCGTTTGGGTAGTTCTAGCAGGGTTCAGACCCTCTGCAACTCTTGATGATCTTCAAATCTACAAATCAATCAATCTGAACATACATAGCAGCATATAGATAAAGCATTTTAATGAAAGCAACTTTATATCATATAAGTAAGATGATTAGTTATACATCCAAATGACATTCATACATGAATTACAACAACATCTGATGCATAAGCAAGGTCAATATCAAGAACAAGACAACGTTTCTTTTTATTGTAGAAAACTATAATAAACATGGAGAGAATTCACCTGAGTCTTCTTCTTCCGGCTCCAAGCAGAACTGTCCTCCAATTTCGTCCAGTGCCAATCTTCAACGTTACCTCCTTCCATAACCAATACCATGATATCTCAAGCAAGTGGGAGAATATCAATGCTCAAGGAAACAAGGGTTTCCTGAAACTTGGGGAATTGCTTGAAGCACAGGAATACTTCAGACTCAGTCAGGGGATAATCTCAGTATAATAACTCTATCTCTTCTCTTCCTTAAGGCCTTCCCACAGAAGTCTATTTATACTTCTCCCAATTAATTTTTTAGTTGGGAAACAATTGGGAAAAGGTTGGGCCACAAGCACTAAGAGGTAATCAACAGGTAAAACCCATGAAATCCGCCCATAGTTAAGGAAATTTAATTTTTTAAAGTGTGTTAACACATATACGTGTGTTGGGTATTGACTAACCCACGTGTACACGCTTTTATCACAGGGAAAAGTAGCGTACAGGGAGTAAACAATTGTTTTTAAAATATTTGGACCAAGTTTGGAAGGAGGGGTTGCCCTAGACCATAAACCAAACGTCACAAATACCAAGGGTGATATTTGGAGCTATAATAGATGCCCCATAATATATGAGGTCAGAAGAGGTACATGATGGTCGAAATGTATTAAGTATATGGAAAGGAAACCTGTCGAAACTAAGAAGGACTTCACCAGATTTTAGCTTGCCAAGCCATCAAAAGAAGATTAGAAAGAAACAACTGTCTAAGGTGGGCATACCCATGCTCAGAGAAAGTAAAGCATGTCCGCATATTAAGTACATGCAGATCCACTATGTATACAAGTATAAAGAACTGAAAGTACATAATGGATCATCTGATCGTGATCGAACAAGTACATGTCTAAATATCACATATGCAGAAATTCAGGTATTTAATACAAATAGATGTCTAATGTGCATGAGATATAGAAGAGAAGGAACGCATCACATATTTTCAGGTAGAAAATACAAATGTAGAGGACACACCATTATTTTTTCACAAGAGGTTAGTAATTTTGCCAAGATATTACCTCGATTTATTAAAGACTTAGATTAGATTACCGTTATGGAAAAAAAAGGTGGAAAAGGATCATTTTATCATTTTATTGTTATAAAATAAAATGTATTTCATCCATTATTATATAAGATTGAGAATGATCCATATTATTGTGGAGTTTAAGTTTATAATAATTCATTGAAGAGTTACTTGAAATTGCAAAGGATATATCACACATGATCAATTCTGTCACTTTGCAATAGATATATAATGACGTTGGATTTGCACATGTTGGAAGGGGTTTCATGGATTGGTAATGCATTAGATGGATTACACACAGTTTCTTATACAACAAAGCTTACAAATTCACAACGATACATTCATATTATTCAAGCCTGGAAAAATAACCCTAATGGAGAGGAACATAACCCTAATGTAGAGGATGTGTTAGTTGGCCTTGCATTCGCTCATATCCAATCAATGAGTATAACATTGTGGGATTATTTGATATGGAATTTCCAATATTGCTCCCAAAAGGCGAAGTAGATTGGTTGCAAGCATGAAAGAGAAATGTCCATCTTCATAAGTATGAAAAACATCTTCTTAAATATCATCACAATAGGTTTGGAAGGCATTTATGCTTTAAATACATTTTGCTTAATAACACCATGAGATATCTTTCTTATGCTACATTTTCAGTTTTTATAAGAAGAATATGATGGATCTATCAAAACAAATGGAGTTACAAGAAAATTTACAAAATCTTCCAAATCCATAATTTAAAGATATATTAATGCAATTTGGAATTGCACTAAGAGGCATACGTGAATATTGGAATAAGTACCATACTGACTTATTTGACTTGGTTCAAAAAATTGGGTGTCCTACAATAATTTTTATGTTAAGTGAAAGATATATGAAATGGTCATATTTATATAAATTAATGTCAGATAAAATACTTGTAGATCTAAGGGGGAGCAAGGAAATGAAGACATCAAAATGTAATTGATAATCCTCACATTGTAACACATTATATGCACTTAAATAATATAATGTTTTGATATGAATTTTTCAAATGATTTCATCAAGCTATAGATTATTGGTTTCATCATGAGTGGAAACATTGTGGATTTCCACATGTGCATGAATTTCTATGATTAAAAAATGATCCTAACATGAACACATTGAACTAGGATGGTTTTGCAAAGGTTATATTTGAAAAAGAATACTTTGATGGATGTGTACATGCAATGTGTTCATGCCTAAATCTACCTCAGGCCGAGAAAGGTAGGATCTAGGATAACATCAAACCACGCTTAACCTGGTAGCTAGCCCTACCAGGTCGGGAGAGGGCTCTCTCCTTGTCAATATTAGCAAAATATGATCAATGAGGGCTTGAGATGACTGATGTGAATACTGATCTTAGGCTAGGTATGTGTTCAAGAGAGTTTGATTGAATTTGATGATGCTTTGTTGGCTCAAATGTGAAAGACAGATTTGGGTCTGGAGAATGAGGCTCAGTTTTGCAGAGATCTCTATGGGGCGAGGTAGGCAAATGTTTTGGTACTTAAAATTGAATGAAATGGAAAGATTTTAGACAGGTGAGGAATTGAAGAGGGAAAGAAAGTCTCAGGGATCCTCTTCAAACAATTGAAAACATAAATAACTAAACAAAACCCTAGGTAGAGTACTGCAATTTCAATGGATTCTACCTTTATCCTTGTTTGATTTAGTTAAGATGAAGCAAAGAGAGATGATGGCATACATAAAACACATGTAAACTTACAATTACAAAAGGAAACACAATACCAAAGCAAGATGCCACAAGAATCCCATAAAGTGCTGCAAAACCTAGTCTATTCCTTAGCCAAACTGCTGAAGTGAGTATACAATGAAGCTCCAAGCTTTCCCAAAAGTCCAACCTTTGCTAATGACTGAAAAATTACAAGATATAGCAACCAAAAATTCATCCTAGCCTCTAGGTTCTAGCTCATAAGTTTAGGATCTATTCCAACAAATTCTAAACTAAGAACTTAAAAAGTAGGCATGGAATAGCTTGCCTCTAAAAACTAGGGATTGATTCATTCAGTTGCAAACTACTTTTCATGGATGAATTTACCTCTATGAGTGAAAATTAGCATAATTACATAAAAATCCATCAAGTGTCACATTAATTTACATCATGAGTTTGAAAATTAGAAAGAGAAAAGTCAAACTCTGAAGAAACTAGGTGAAAAACGGAGTTTTTTGGCCAAAATGAGCACCGGCACACTAGCGATTTGTGTCTCATGAATCTCCTACTGATGTGAAGGTCCTCCTGTCTCATGAAAAGCTATTGGGGGTACTTGAGGACCTATGAAGACCTCATGTGAAATGAAATCCTCCCATGAGATGTTCTGTAAACCAAGCTGATGCAAGACCACAATTATGATTAGTGCAAAATGATATATGATGTTATACTGCTGCTGAGGAGGCTTCTTTTGCACTAAGTTGGTCATCTTCTCAATGTTCTGGCAAATAAAATAGGGGAGATTCATCATTCTCACCCTAGTAAAGTGCATCAACAATGTGATATGATAGGCATACAGGCGAGAAAACCGGCCCTCACAGCTGAAATATTTAATTATGAGTTTCATCAAGGGAGCATATGTGTCTTTTAGATACCGTAAGGGAAAAACTATACTGAGATGTCTCTGATAACTAGCCTTTATGTAAGGCTCATAATGCTCTCTATCAATCTGCTACCTTTTATTCCACTGCTCACTGACATTTGGAATTCTAGTTGCTTGAGAAATAGTCTCCGGTGTCAAGTTTAATGTCACACCTGCTAGAGTGACTTGGCCATTATGAAGATGAAGCACAAACAACCTGGCCAACTCATGATGGTATTGGACTCTCTCTACCATCTCACCGAACTGATAACAAGATTGGTGTTGAAAGCATGTGACAGCAAGAGGACAGGCCTGCAACTCGGTAAGTGAAGTAGGCTCCTCTCATATATGTTTGCCACCCTTGTGAGGTCTCGGTGCATGCATCTCTATAGAAGAATCATTGAGTGTCTCCTCATCTCAGTCATAGCAGGGGTCTGACTCCATGTTTGTCAATGTTTGAGTTTTCTTAGATGAGTATGAAGAGATTTATGGTGTCTTTAGGTTTTTGCTGTCAAGGATGGGAATGTATGAGGGACTGTGGAGGGAATGTGTATGAGGGGTTTTGGGAATATTTTTGACAGGATTTTGGGGAATAGAAGGGTTTAGGGACAGTAATTAGGCTTTAGGGCAGCAATTAGGGTTTGGGAATTTTTAACTAGGGCTTGGGATAGTGGGATTAGGGATTTAGAATTATTAATTTGGGAATATGGGGTTTAGGAAATGGGTTGATGAAAATGTAATGATAGGGAGGGAATGAAAGAGTGAGGGAGTGAGAAATGGCTAGGAGTGAAATTGGCAACAAAACATACAATTTGCAAACCCTATGCAACTGTTTTTGGGAAGAAATGTAAAGAGGTAGGGTTTTGATTTTTTCTCATTAAATCACCATAAACACCAAGGTAAACTCATTCACTGGCCATGGAGAAATGTTAACTTACTTGAATCAATGAGGAATGAGCAAATTTAGCAGTTTGGGAGGTGGTTGTGGGTGAAATTGACTTGAAGCCCTGTGCACCATGCCACAAACCCAATGCGCCACGCCACTTCAATGCACCATGCCTATATAATTTTTACACTAAATAGTGTGGCCCAATGTGCCATGCCAGATGGATGCGCCTCGCCCATGACCCAATGCGCCACACCCCTGAAACTTGCCAAAGTTGCTGCGATTTTGCTCTTTGGTTTCAACACAACCTTTCTCTTGTTCACTCTTTCTCCTTTGGATGCAAATGAAGTCTTTAAACATGAGAAATAGTTTATATACATAGGATTTTAATTTTTCACTTATAAAAACCCACTTTGTGATGTTTGCCTTTGACTTGCTTTTAAAACTCTGTTTTTGGGCAATTTGCTTTATTTTTGCCTTTGATGAACTGAATGCTTTAACTTTTTGTTTGCCTTGCAGGTGATGGAGTTGTTGAAGCTTGGCGAGGTGACCAGGGTTGCCACTAAAGTTATTACATATGAAAAAACTAAAATTACATCAAATTTACACATGAAAACATAAAAAACTTTGTTTTTCCTCAAAACAAGGTTTAGAGGAAAAATTAATTATTGAGCATGTGATTATGGAAATTATTGTTACTGGAACTTTGTTTTTCCTCCTCATGCACCTGCTGACTGTTATTAAGCATTTTGGAGACCTTGTTGATGAAACCCTAGACCTAATGAGACCAAAAACCCTAAAAATGACTTTTGTAGATTTTAAGACAAAAAATGACTGCAGATGATCTAGATGAATGAAAATGGGCTAGTAGGTAAAGAACATGAGGGAAAATGTACAATAAGCCACTACCATCAAATGATCCATGATCCTAATGGAACATCACTGATCGAGTGAGACACCTAACATGCAATGCAACAAGAGAGTTTGATCACTGACAGAGGGATGAAGATACAGACACTCACACAATGAATCCAAGTGATCACCATCAAAGAGATATTTAGGTTAGATTTAATGTTTATGAGTATCCTTTCTTAAAATCCACACTACAAATATTTCAATTTGATCCTAAGATTGATTTTGAAGAAATTCCTAATTGTGTTGAGTGTCACATCACCCGCAATCTAAAATATTGTCTCTGAAAGAAGGAAGGAAGATTGGTATGTAGATATAAGGCACCATTGGATCTATGTGATGAGCCAATATTTTATATTGATTAGAATGGAGGAAAGAAGTATGAATCAAGATGAAATAATGATAGATTGAATACACACTATCGTGAAACATTGATGAACTTGAGGGTTAATATAGATTGGAAACATATTCTTTTAGAGCACATCATCATTAATGATAGAAAAATATGTTGCAAAATATGAAAAAAGATAAAATAACATTCCATGACATGTTGACGCATGTCCCTTTTATTTTGAATCCAAATGAACCAGTAGCACATGCATATATAAGTTTGTTGTGTGAATATAGGTGCATAAGAGACATTATATTTTCTTCTAGAGCTCCCTCTTTTTTAATGTAGCCATTTATTTGTGGTTCCAAATGTTGTTATCAAGGTTTTCAAACAAGTACAAGTTGATACATACAATGATGACAATGGCAATTCCCTTATTAATTCATGTACCAACCAACCCACCCATATTGAACACCTTGCATTAATAGATGTCACAAAATCATATTCATATAACAAATGTCTACATGGGTATAAATGGTTACCATGGAAGAATGCAATTATTGTGTGTGTGCTTCTTTTCTTTAACTTAGTTCTCAATCAAGAATATGACAAGTTTTTAGAATTTTGTTGGCCTAAGTTGGTATTATACAAGACCTTTCATGATTTTTGTAGAGGTATAAGTCAGACAACTAATGGGATAGTGCATAATTAGAAAAAAAATTAATACAAACCATGGTATGTTGATCATAATCCATTGCCTCTAAATGATCTAATTGAATAAGATGGAGAATAAAAATTTTGAAATCCACCTAGATTTTTGGGAGGATGAGTGGGATATCATTTGTAGATTGTATAAGAATAAATTTATAAATTACAATTAGTTTGAAATGCTTGCACATAGAGATCCTAAAGTTATACCTAATTGAAACACAAATTTTTTTTATGAATACACTTCCACTCACACTATTCATTTCATATCTCAAAATACGAAGTTGAATTCCATTCATACTAACCAACATGCAAAGTATTATTCCTTTGAAAGTCTGGAAGTTAAGCGAAGAAGAGAATTTGATATTATTTTTTGCCACTATATATAAGGGGTTGATCTAATCTGTATGATAATCCAAGGAATTTCTAGTATAGGAAAAAATATTTTTTGATTGGAGCTATTTAAAATTCCCTTGAAACCAAGTCCCTTCCTAAGAAGAGTCCATTACTGCGTTTAGCTCCTAAAGAAGTTTCAACTTTCAACATATCTGCAACAATAATTCATTTTTCATTTCTACTGCCAATTAAAGACATAACACCTCTACAAGGGTCATGTTTAATTTCCTTATAGGAATATATGAGGAATGTGAAACATATCCTATTAGGAACAAATCTATTAAAAAACATTTGTTTGAGTCTTCGACATGATTTCCCAAAAAATGGTAACATTTCTTTTTGTGGGGGGTCAATTATATTGGTCCTAATTTGGGATAGTATGGATAAAATGATACATTCATATGAATATCTCATAAAAGAATTATAATAGTTGTGACCCTTGATATCATGTTTTGACAAGATTGACAAAGTAATGAATAAAAATATTTTTGTTATTGATGAATGTAAGGGATGCAATACCATGGAAGAGTGGAAATTACTTGTGAATAATACAAATGCATATTTTAATGGTTCCACAAAAAAATCATTTGATAAGGAAATACATTTTTTTTGTGACATATGATCTATAAAATCATAATAAGTTTTGTTTAAGAAACCTATACTACCCCATTACAATTAGTGTGTTTGCAAAATGAAAAAAATAACATGATGGAATGGATGAGCAAGAAATGGAATTTGAGTTACTTATTCCAATTGGAGCTTGAGTAATTCTTACATCAAACATATGGACTGGTGTAGGACTCATAAATGGTGCACTTGGAGTTATAGAAAAATTATGTATAACCTTTGAATTTCACCCCCATAACCACCGAGATATGTTTTAATAAGATTTGATAATTATATGGGAGTACCATGGGATGAATCATCCCCTAAAATAATTTCTATTACACCTATTGAAATAGGTAATAGAAAACAAGTTTTTTGAACCTTCTTGGGGATTAACAATCCATAAGGCATAATGATTGACTTTGGAGAAAGCTACTATTAATATTAGGAAGTAGAGAGATAGAGCATGAAGTATATCTCAAGTTAAATATTTGAATGGTTTGTGATTTCAATCTCCTTTTTCATAAGATTGATATGAAAATATGGGAAAAGTAGTAGGTGTGATGATGATAAAAGTAGAAGAAGAGAGGTTGAGATAGATCACAATGTAAAATATTTGTAACTGACTAAATTCTTATCATTTGCATTTTTCATCATTGAACATTTTAATGTTGTAATGTTGTAATCAAAATTTCTATTTCATCTTTTTTATTATTATTCAAGTTATTAACGCTCTATTTTCTCAACATTGGACCTTTGATAAGGTAATATGTCCTTCTATTCTACACCTCAAGCACCTATTTATCTATTAGATACATGTATTAAAATGATTAGAATAATATTAGACATATTTAACATATTTAAAATGATTATATTAATCACATGTTCAACAAATTATGTGTCACTGAGCATGACTAAAACCATCCTAAATTCTTAACTCCGATATATCAAGCGACAAGAGGGATCAAATCTCTTGAGATAAAAGCTTATCTTTGAGTGCAAAACTTGAGGAAAGGTTTGCACTTTAAGATATGTTATCTCTCTCTATGCTTGATAGATCCAAATTTAATATGGATCTAGGTTGGTTTTAGTTATGTGCCACCACATAAAGTTTGTCGAACATATGATTAATTTGATAATTTTCTGTTAAACATGTTTAAGATTATTCTTATCATTTTAATATAGGTATTTAATGCAATACAAGTTCAATGTGTATAATATGTAGAAGAGAAGGATGTATTCCCTTAAAAGTTCTAATGTTAAGTGATAATAACTTGAATGATGAAAATTTATGAAATAAAATGTTTGAATACAAAGTTACAATTTTACAATTTTGAATGATGAAAAATAAAAATAATAAGAATGTAGTCAATTACAAACAATTTACGTTGTGATCAATCTCAATCTCTCTTCTACTTTTTTAATAATCAAACTTGCTATTTTTTCCATCTTTTCATATCAATCATATGAAAATAGAGTTTGAAATCATAGACCATTCCAATATTTAACACAAGATATTGCAATAAAAATCATACGCTCTCTCTCTTTCTTCTCAATATTAATAGTAACTCTTTCCAAAGTCAATCCTTGTGACTTAGCGATTTTTAAGCCCTAAGAAAGTTTCAAAGGAATTATTTTTATTACCTCTTTCAATAGGTGTAATAGGAACTATTTGATGAGATGATTCATTCCATGGTACTCCCATAAAATCACCAAACCTTACTAAAACATATATGGATGGTTATGGGGTGAAATTCCATTGATTTACATAGTTGTTTCTACAACTCCAATAGTATCATTTATGATTCCTGCATCATTCCATATGTTTGATGCAAGCATGACTCAAGTTGCAAATGTTATGGAACAAACTCACAAAAAGATAGAAAAGATAGATCAAAGACTTCAAAATCAACCTCTTCGAGGGTGCAAACTCCTTTACATTACACAAATGAATAATTCTTGGATTATTCAAATGACAAAACACCCTTTCTATATATAGGAGCCTAAGGGGTCACAAAATAATCAGATCTAACATAACAATAATAATGTAAGGGCACAACAATAAAAATAGTGGGCTTCTATGGGGCACAATAATAGCAATATGGGGACAACATGGGCACAATAATAACAATAAGGGTTACAGTGACAATAATAATGGGGCAATACACTAGTATTATAGGGACCTAACATGACCCTTTCCTTCAAAAAAGTGTTGTCCTCAACGCTTGAGTAGTTCTGGATGCTTCTGTATAAATTATCATCCTCCCATGTGGAATCTTCAATAGGTAAGTTCTTCCACTTGATTAGATACTCTGAAATTGATCGATTTCGTAGCTATTGAGTTCTTGTTTCTGTGACTGATTTAGGTTCCAATTTGATTTTTCCTTCCTCGTCAAGTTCTAGAAATACTGTTTGAACTGGTAGATTGTCACCAATAACCTTCTTTAAGAATGAAACATGGAAAATTAGGCACGCTTGGGAAGATGCAGGCAACTCCAATTTGTATGCCATAGTACCAATATTTTTCAACACCTTGTACAAACCATAAAACTTTGGTGATAATTTATTATCCTTCTTAGATTTCTTGAGGGACATTTGTTTATATGGTTGTAGTCGTAGAAATGCCCAATCACCTACATCAAAACGTCTTTCGTTGTGATGTTGATCTAAATGTTGTTTCATTCTATTCTGCACCAAAGTGAGGCTATCCTCTAAGAGTTGAAGAACTTGTTGTTGATGCTTGATGTGATCTTCCATTGCTTGAACCTTAGAATTTTCTCTTAAAGATGATGTGATGGACTGTGGATGATATCCATAAATTGACATAAATGGGGTCATTTTTGCTACAGTATGGAAGTGTTATACCACCATTCAACCAGAGACAACCACTTAACCCATTGTTTTTGTTTATTAGTTACAAAGAAACAAAGATATCCTTCCAAAAATTCGTTCACTGTCTCAATTTGCCCATCAATTGTGGGTGATAAGATGGGTTATGAGCTAACTGAGTACCCAAACAAGAAAATAATTCCATCCAAAAGTTTCTAGTGAAAATGGGATCTATGTCGCTTACAATAATCTTTGGGTTTTCGTGTAGCTTTTGTATTGTTTCCATAAATGCAGTAGCAACTGTATTGGCTTTAAATGGATGAGATAATGCACAAAAATGTGCATACTTGGTAAGTCTATCAACTACCACCATGATGACATTATTTCCTTTAGACTTGGGTAGACCTGTGATAAAATCCATTGAAACCTCCTCCCAACAATGACATGGAATGGATAAAGGTTGTAACAGACCCGAGGTCTTAATTATTTCAACTTTATTTTGTTGGCAACCCAAACATTCTGCCACAAAGTTTTGAATATCAGATTTAAGGTCATCCAAAAAAAAAAATCCTTCTTAACCCTGTGGTAAGTTCTTAAAAATCCTGAGTGCCCTCCTAACAAAGAGGTGTGCAATTCGAGAAGAATCTTTTGTTTGAGTTGGGAATTCTTATAGAGGTATAAGTGATCTTTGTACCATAATGAATCATTTTTCTAGCTAAATGTGTTAGATGTACTAAGATCTTGCTGCAACTTTTGAATAAGTGCCCACACTTCTTCTTCATTCTTGCATTCATCCCTTTATTCTTTTATCCAATCTAGTTGGATAATAGAAATGGCACAAAACAATGCTTCCACATCCTCATCCTTTCCTGAGAGTGCATCTGCAACAAATTTTTCTTCCCTTTGTTGTAAATGATTTCAAAGTCATAATCAAACATATATGTGACCCATTTTTGTTGCTCTTCAAAAGATAATTTTTGTTCTAAAAATTATCTAAGACTATCATGATCCATTAATACCTTGAAGTGTCTCCCCATTAGGTAAGGTCACAATTTCTTAAGTGCATGTAGTATTTCTAACATTTCTTTCTCATAAATAGCTTTGTGTAAATACTTTCCTTTGATTGGACGACTTTCAAAAGCAATAGGTCTTTCTTCTTGATTAAAATAGCACTAATTCCATTTCCTAAGGCATCACGTTCCACAATAAAGGTTTTTGTGAAGTCTGGTGTAGCTAATACCGTTGCTTGGCACATTGCC
>APFE030141787.1:3575-17377 GCA_000404065.3 Pinus taeda
GACCAAGGAGCGGAAGGGACGTGAAGAAGGGTTTGCACCCTTGAGTAACTACCCAAACGTAGGACCTCAGGTATGCCCCTCTCACCCTAGAAGTAGTTATTTATAGCATAAACGGTTGTGTCTGTGTGTGTTTCTTAACTTAGATAATTTTCAGTCTGCTAAGGTTCCACCCAAGAACCTTAGGGGATAATTTCCCGCAACAAAGACATCTAAGTAGAGGAAGCCTAAGGGAGATCATTTCAGCAAATATGAGGCAATTCCAACTCATAAACATCATGTCTCCATCATTTTTCAAGAAGTCATTCCAAGGGATAAATCATTTGCCACACATAGGACCAGTTTTGCTTCAAAGTATGCTTCCAATGAAATAGATATGAATTCTACAAAAGTGAGAGAGGTTTTCATCCATAAAAGTCCAAATATGGAGAACATCATTCCGTTTTTATACAGGTGTTATGGTTTTGGAGAAGTGTCAAAAATACAGTTGTTATAAGAGAGTTGTTGCACTTCTTGAGTGACCTTGGGAACATAATTTTTTCTCCTAGCTGGATTGTCCAAATTATTTGATTGATGAGTCAAATGGTAACTAGACAAAAATATATTTCCAATCATCTATCATGATCTTAATTTCGAGTTGATGAAGACCTCCAAAAGTTTCCTACAAGATCACACTTCATTTTTGCACCCTCATTCTACACTTTTTGACTAGTCTTGGGGGAATTGATTTTTGAGGGGTTATAATTGATCATTTGTAGTGGTTGATAGGTCCATTATGTAGCTAAGAGAGATATTTCCAATGAGCTATCATGGTCTCAATTTGGACTTTGGGAATGCACTCAAAATTCCATTTGAAGTTGATGTTGCACACTTTCGACCCTAATTTGCAAAACTGGCAGGTGAAAAGGGCAAAAGAAAAGAAAAAAATAATGTTTCTACCTCATTTTTGGCCCAAACACTATGCACTTGAATAGTATTAGAAGAATTAAGTAATTTTGGAGGCTCAAATCAGGTCCATTTTGGAAATAAAAGGAATATTTGGAAAATATACAAGACAAGATTTCCAATGAGCTATCATGGGATCAATTTAGACACTGGGAAGGCAGTCAAAGGCAACCTACAAGATGGAGGGCACACATGAGACTATGAGGGCGCACTTGAAAATTTGCCTGATTTTTCACTATTTTTCTCTAGTTTTTATTTTCATCCTTGGGAATCAACTTTTTACTGATGTAATTGATAAGGTAAATGTAATCATGGTCTTTTACTATTACCTAGGGGTAAATACATTAGGTAAATAGACTTCATCAGGTCAAATGAATTAGTTTCAATGCAATTAGGGATGAGTCACTATGACCACCCTACACTCTAGCTATCAATTCAGATTTTGGTGGAACTGCTCCTCCTCTCATGGATTCGAACCCTGAAGTTGGGAGGAATTTTTTTTGATGCCTATATCTTCCCTTTCTTCACTCTTTTTGGAGGGGGGACTCAGTTGGATGTTGTACTAGTGATTAGAGACACTATCGTATCAGATTTTGGCCAGTATTGATAGATGGGTTTGTTGATAGGCTAGAATTCTCTACCGATAGCAAGGGGGACCTCCCCAGTGTAAGTTCCCAACTAGAGCCTGCACCGTTTGTGATAGGGGTCTCTTCCAGTATGTAGGCCCGACTGTCATTTAGTTCTGTTGAGCTTTCTTTAGAAGTAGGCAAAATACAAACTCAATTGAAAGCATGTACCTCAATAAATACAAGGAAATAATTGACAAATATTTTATGCCACATAAACCATGAATAGCTAGACTATAAAAAACATAAATCTTATGTAAATTTATTGTTAGTAGGCTTCAAATAAGACTCATGTTTGCAAAGATAAAATGCTTAGTAATAGTAAATTAGTTCACAATGATCAAACATTTATGAGCATAAACAAAGGTGCAGTCAAACAGATTACACCAATACCAAAGAAATAGTTCACCGGCATGAGCATAGAGTTAGTGAATCAAATACCATTCATATAAAGCAACACAAAGTTTGGAGTATGAGACAACATATGAGGAAACCGCACATCAAAGAGATTTCAAGAACATCTAATCCATCAAGTGAAGAAAATACTCATGGCATTAGAACATAAAAGATCTACATAACCCAATAGTGGAAACGTACAAATACTCCTTGTATCAATTAGAAGGACATAAATTCTCTTAAGTAATGTATATATATCTCCAAAAGAGTCCTTCTGAAAAGCCCCCCCCCCCAACAAATGAGGCACGAGGGTATATTTATAGGGTGAGAGTGACTCTTGGCCTACCCTTGACACTTCAACTTCCTCATGACTTTTCATCTACCTGGTGACTTTTGGTATTCCACATAACCTTTCATATTCACAAACATGTTCTATGCTACTTCAGAAGATGGTGATATCTCTCTACCTTCCTTCTACCTTGGAGCTAGCTTGACTTCAATATCTATTGTTGACCAAGATCATGCATTTCCGCAACAACGATCCTTTGAGTCATTTTAGCAACAAATAAGCTCAAGTTTTAGCATAAATGATAGGGAATTTCCTTCACCACTTCAATCCTACACATGTAAAAAATCATAAATTAATCATCAAGAAAAAAAGTACTATGGTGAAATTTAAGATATAAATATCACAATTAATATGAGCCAGAATTTGTAGCCTTGACATCTCTTGCAATTTCATGGTCACAAATCTATACGTTTATACATTCCATGTCTTGGCATCAATCATTTCTTTCCTTGTCTTAGAAGGTCGCGGGATTGCGGGGTCGCATGATAGTTGAGCGGTTGGAGGTGCCACTATGCGATATTGTGACCTATGCGACCTGCGACCTGTGACCTATGCGACCTAAGACCTACGACCAGTGACCTATGCGACATTGCGACCTATGTGACCTGCGTGATCATTGTGACCTATGTGACCTGCAACCTATGTGACCTGTGACCTATGCAACCTGTGACCTATGCGACCTATGACCTTTGCGACCCATACAACCTGTGACCTATGTGACTTGCGACCTATGTGACTTGCGACTTGTGCAACCTATGTGACCTATGCGACCTTTGTGAGTCGTGGAGTCACATAGTCGCATGAGGGACTGATGGTAGTGAAGGAAAATTTGTGACTTTGTGACTTGGAAGGTCGCGGGGTTTCAGGGTCACATGATAGTTGAGCGGTTGGAGGTGCGACTACGTGACCTTGTGACCTATGCAACTTGTGACCTATGCGACCTGTGACCTATGCAACCTGCGACCTATGCGACCTGCGACCTATGTGACCTTGTGATCTATGCGACCTCTGTAATCTTTGCGACCTATGCGACCTATGTGACCTGTGACCTATGCGACCTTGCGACTGGTGCGACATGTGAGATCTTTGTGACCTATGCGACTTGCGACCTATGCGACCTTCAACTTGTGCGACCTATGCAACCTTTGCAAGTTGCAGAGTCACATAGTCGCACGAGGGACTAACGGTAATGAAGGAAACTTTGCAAATTTGTGACTTGGAATGTCGCGAGGTCATGGGGTCGCATGATAGTTGAGTGGTTGGGGGTGCGACTACACAACCTTGCGACCTATGCGACCTGCGACCTATGCAACTTGTGACCTATGCGAGCTACAACTTGTGTGACCTTTTGACATATGCAACCTGTGCGATCTTTGTGACATATGCGACCTATGACCTATGAGACCTGTGACCTATGCAACATGTGACCTATGTGACCTCGCAACCTGTGCGACTTGTGTGATGTTTGTGACTTACAACCTTTGCAACCTATATGACCTATGACTTATGTGACTTGTACGACCTTTGGGACCTGTGTGACTTTGTGACTTGTGCGACTTGGCTTGGCTTATTAAAGAGGCGTGATTCTTTTCTAGAACTTTCTGGTGTTTCCCAGCTTCTGAATAGACTCTAAGGATGGGAGGTAGCTATGGAAAAGGTCGAGGGGCTCCAAAATTTAGAAGAGTTTGAAAATTTTGGAGGGGTTGTTGCAGCGGCTACAATAATTACCGATTCACTGGTATAATTAAGCATCTCGGCCCACATCCCTACAATAGCTCGAGTCTAGATAACGATGCAAGGGAATATTGAACAATTACTATGGGTACTTGTTACCTTGACCTTTATAGATATGTGTTCTCTTTGTGCCTCATCCAGGTCCTGTTAGTCAGTAAACATCCAATTAGGAGTTCACACATGCCAATAGTCGATGATGATGCAAAGCATGAGGCAGAGGGCTTATTATATTCAAAATTTTAAAATATGTTTTTAGTGTTGCTCCACTGCCAGCAGGCCTGGACAGTACCCCGATGGAGTCACTCCAAGAAATCACAAATGGTGTTCCGCTGCTAGTGAGCCTAGATAGTACCTCGCCAGAGTTGTTCCATTAACTCTCTGCATAGGAAGCCTTTCTTGATCCTTTACCCTTTATTAACTTCATTTTCTTTTCTATGTAAATTTACACTTATTGCTGGGTGTTCATTGCGCTAGGGCAGACAAGGGATCCCGACTTATTTTACTAGCAAGAGAGGTTGTTTCTTGTTTGATAGAAACTAAAAGATATCTTGATTTAGGTTTTCCTTCATGTCAAGCTTTCTCATCTCATCTCCAGTTAACAAGTGAACAAACAAAACAAGTCATTGAAACAGTCATGACCATGGTGAGCACAAGGTTCAGGTTAACAGTATAGGTCATTCAAACTGATTAGGATTCCCCACAAGCAATCTATTCTTATCTTCCTTGTAATTAGACTAGACTCGTAGGGAAGATATCTAGGAGGCAACTTTGATGGCTGGTTATAAGAGAAGCTACCCATTAGAATGACCATCACAACTTCACACAATCATTAGGGCTCAGGTTTTAGTTCTAGGGTTTCTGATGACTAGGGAAACTCTCCTAGGGTTTCAACATGTACAAAGAGGTCAAAGTAATGTAGTTTAAGGTTTAAGCAAGTGAAAAAAAAGAAAGGCATGAGAAATATATTCATAGCACCAAAGGTTTGAAAGCTTTAGGCTCATGGAGGCTCAATCAAGTGGTATGTGAAATAGAGGGAACTTCTAGGTTTGGTCAAAGGCAAGTGTTTGTTAACCAAGAAAAGATGTATGATGTAATGCAACTGACAGGGTTTATGATGCAAGGCAATGATATGTACAGAAGAGATAAGCTAATTGCAATTAAAAATGCCAATGCAGTGCATATGAAGAGGTTTCACAGATTCCATGTAATAATAAGCAAATGCAAGGACATGAGTGCAAAATAAACATGCAGGGAAATAACTACCTACAGTAAAGAAAATGAAGAATGAAAAATTCCAACCATAAAGCAAATTCCAATCAGCCAACTAATAAGAAAAACTAAAACCTAGCTAGTCTAAAACCCTAAATCCTAATTTAACCAAACTATAGGTCGGGTTATGTGAAATCAAACTTCCAATGTAGCCACCGCAGTATTTCCCAACCTACAAAAACAAATATGACAATAATTAGAAGTTGTGGAAAGAGTTGTGAAAAACATATCATATTTACCTATAAAACATGCACAATAGCAAGAACATCTTGTCCACCTACAGGGAAATGTGTCATAGAAGATGTTTCAAGGCGAACTACCACCCAATCCTAATAAACCAAACCACAAACATGAAATTTATAGTCATCTAGCCATAACATACATTCGTTTATGCCTAACCCGAAATCCAATGCAAGACAAGATGCTGTCGGTTAGTAAAGACATCTACCAGATTGATCTGATCAATGACCCTATCATGATGTAGAGGATGACCAACTTGATAACTTTGAAAAGAGGGGTCCCTGTCGGGTGTAACTGAGATCCCTGAGGATTCAAACATAGAAACCCCAATTTCAAAAACCCTAGTTTGAAATTGTTCATGAACTTCGTCAAGGACGTGAAGACCTGACATAACCATCAACAGAAGCTGAAGTGCCTCATTGTCCTGGCCAACGTTTGAACCTTCAAAAAACATTCCATCCAATATTGGTAGCTTCGCAAGAGTAATATGTGAGTGCATATGGTTATCGTTGGTTGTGACCAGACAACTATCAGTGAAAATATTTTGGATTGGATCCATTTACTGAACATTGATAGAATGGTAGTTGGACAAATGAGATTCTTTAGATTCTAGAGAATGAACTGAATCAACCACAAGAGTATCAAACGAAGGGGAGATCAGGCGATTGGAACCCTCCCATCTAGGATATTGTAAAGTATCATTTGATTGTGTATGTTGACAGACTGTATTGGATGGGAGACAATAAAAAATATTTGAGAAAATGGGAAGAGCACTCCCCTTAGCAAAAAAAATAGGATAAAGAGGTCTATGCGCCTCAATTGAAAGCTGATGGAAATATTTTCTCAAAGAGACATTGATCCAATTAGAGGGCTTCCAAGATGAGCTCGCATCTGGCGAGAAACTGTTGTGAGGAGCATGATGTGCAGAAACCCTAATTCAACTAGGTTCAGGGGTCTCATTGGGAACATGGGAACCAGACCTAACCATCAGTGAATGTTGAAGTGCGTCAAGGTGGGTCATCAATTTCTAGGGGCTCCATAGGATCAACAGCTAGATAAGTAGGAAAATCACCAGCGATATGAGTGAATATATTTTTAGAAAAATTAGGATTGTTGAAAAAGGGATCAATGAGACCAAACTTGAGTTGGGCTAGATGCAGGGCCCTCTTCCTCACTTGTTAAAGATTGCAAGTGGAAAAGATATGGCAGAAGGGATTTAGACTCTGTAGCCCTTGACTGCGAAACCTCGCCCCCATGCACATGATTGCAATAAGTGCGAGTGGGATAATGATATGAATGATCTGAAGGAACTGCCAGTGCAGTAGACCCATAGACTAAATTAGGGTAGGATGGATGTACAGGGTTAGATGAAGGAACACTGATCAGGCCTGGACCCACATCCTGCCCATTTACATTTGCCAAAGAGAAAGATGAATTTAAAGGCCTGATATTCTCTGTGGATTTGATAATATAGTCAACATTACTTGAGACAAGACCAACAGCATCATGCATAATTGAATGAGATCCCGGGATATAGTGCAGCGTATGTTGAATGGACTCGATCGGAACAAATGTTATGTGATTTTCAGATTCCAAACCAAAAGAATGTATGAGGGATTTAGAGACGAGACCATTAGATCCATTTCCCATAAAGCATTGTTCATTGCTTGAACCATTTATGGTCACAATATTTTTATGTAACAAGTCAATAGGAGGATGAGAAATCCCATAAACAATAATCTCTTCCACGAGGGTTTGAGGTTGTTCCATATTCAAAGAGATAGGCCAAACAAAATTACAGGAAGAATCTAGACACTTTGTAATATGCAGATTATGATGATACTCATGCGAAATAGGACTTGCTTCTAATTGAAAATGTTGTAAAGAAATGAGAACCAATCACTAAAAATTTATATTCAAATACACCCAGTCAATATCACTTTCAAGAAATTCAAAACAAAGATGCACAAATCTGAAAGCAAAACCCTATAAATATTCCCCAGGTTTCATCCTAAGCTCATTCATCCTCTTTAACACATCTTGAAAGTCATACCTGTCAAATTCTTGTTGGAGCTTACCGACGAGTTGCTCGAATGAATGAATGGACATTGCTGGCAATGTGTGGCACCATTCAATGGCACGACCTTCAAGGGTGAGAGAGAGAAATGCATAAGCAAACTCTTCATCGTCGATCTCAAAAGATTGAAAAAACTCAAGCAAATCAGAAATGTGCTCGTTTAAGGTTGTTCCATCCTCACCATCAAACTTTAACTGAGACAAGTGATGGAGCTACTCGCGGGGGATGGAAAATCGGAAAATAAACAAACCATTTAAACACCCTGGGAGGAATATTTTGGTTGGAGCCATTAACAAATAAGAGACTAAACTACAGGCTTCAAGGGATTAGCTTGTCAACTGGCCCTCCTTTTAGCACCAAATTTTTTGACGGGCTAGAATTGTCCGCTGATAGCAAGGGGGGCCTCCCCGTGTAAGTTCCAAACTAGAGCCTGCACCATTTGTGATAGGGGTCCCTTCTGGTATGTAGGCCTGGTTATCGTTCAGTTTTGTTGAGCGTTCTTCAGAAGGAGGTGAAATATAAACTCAATTGAAAGCATGTAGCTCAATAAATATAAGGAAATAATTGACAAATATTTTATGCCACATAAACCATTAATAGCCAGACTATAAACAACATAAATCTTATATCAAGTTACTGTTAGTAGGCTTCAAATAAGACTCATGTTTGCCTAGATAAAATGCTTAGTAATTGTAAATTAGTTCACAATGGTCAAACATTTATGAGAATAAACAAAGGTGTAGTCAAATAGATTATACCAATACCAACAAAATAGTTCACCAACATGAGCATAGAGTTAGTGAATAAAATACCATTCATAAAAAGCAACACAAAGTTTGGAATATGAGACAGCATATGAGGAAACTGCACATCAAAGAACTTTTAGGAACATCCGATCCATCAAGTGAAGAAAATAATCATGGCATTAGAACATAAAATATCTGAAGAATCCAATAGTGGAAATGTACAAATACTCCTTGTATCAATTAGAAGGACATAAATTCTCTTAAGTAATGTATATATATCTCCAAAAGAGTCCTTCTCAAAAGCCCCTCGCCCCCCCCCCAGAAATGAGGCATGGGGGTATATTTATAGGGTGAGAGTGACTCTTGGCCTACCCTTGACACTTCAACTTCCTTGTGACTTTTCATCTACCTGGTGACTTTTGGTATTCCACATGACCTTTCATATTCACAAACATGTTCTATGCTACTGCAAAATATGGCGATATCTCTCTACCTTCCTTCTGCCTTGGAGATAGCTTGATTTGAATATCTGTTGTTGACCAAGATCATGAATTTCCATAACAACGATCCTTTGGGTCATTTTAGCAACAAATAGGCTCAAGTGGCTGCATAAATGATAGGGAATTTCCTTTTCCACTTCAATCCCACACATGTACAAAATCATAAATTAATCATCAAGAAGAAATGTACTTTGATGGAATATAAGATATAAATATCACAATTAATATGAGCCGGAATTTGTAGCCTTGAAATCTCTTGCAATTTCATGGTCACAAATATATGCATTGATACGTTCCATGTCTTGGAATCAATCGTTTCTTTCCTTGACTCCGAACGTCGTAGGATTGCGGGGTCTCATCATATCAGTTGGAGGTGCGACTACGCGACCTTGCAACCTATGAGACTTGTGCGATCTTTGCGACCTATGCGATCTATGACCTATGCGACCTACGACCTATGCAACCTGCGACCTACGACCTATGTGACCTATGTGACCTATGACCTATGTGACCTGCAACTTGTGTGACCTATGTGATCTATGCGACCTTTGCGAGTCACGAAGCCGCATAGTCGCACGAGGGATTGATGGTAATGAAGGCAAATTTGTGACTTTGTGCCTCGAAAGGTCTTGGGGTTGCATGACAGTTGAGCAGTTGGAGGTGTGACTACACGACCTTGTGACCTATGTGACCTACAACCTATGCAACCTACAACCTATGGAGCCTGCGACTTATGTGACCTACGAACTATGTGACCTTATGACGTATGTGACCTATGCGATATTTACAACCTATGTGACCTGCCATCTATGCAACCTGTGACCTATGTGACCTGTGACCTATGTGACCTTATGACCTGTACGACCTGTGAGATCTTTACGACCTATGCGACCTGCAACTTGTGGGACCTATGCGACCTTTACGAGTCGAGAAGTCGCATAGTCACATGAGGGACTGACGGTAATGAAGGTGACTTTGCGATTTTGCAACTTTGCGACTTTGAAACTCGAAAGGTCGTGGGGTTGCATGATAGTTGAGTGGTAGGAGGTGCAACGACATGACCTTGTGACCTATGCGACCTATGACCTATGCATCCTACAACCTATGCAACTTGTGACTTGTGTGACCTACAACCTATGTGACTTGCAACTTGTGCGACCTATACGATCTTTGCGACCTACATGACCTATGACCTATGTGACCTGCAACCTATGCGACTTGTGTCCTGTGTGACCTATGTAATATTTGTGACCTACAACCTTTTTGACGTATGTAACCTGTAGCCTATGCGACCTGCGACCTATGGGACCTGTGACTTATGTGACTTGTGTGACCTTTGGGACCTGTGAAACTTTATGACTTGAGCAACTTGGTTTGGCTTACGAAAGAGACGTGAGTCTTTTTGAGATCTTTATGGGGTTTCTCGGCTTCCGAATAGACTCTAAGGATGGGCTATAGCTATGGAAAAGGTGGAGGGGCTCCAAAATTTAGAAGAGTTTGAAAATTTTGGAGGGGTTGCTACAACAGCTACAACATGGTTTCAACTATTTCTTTGGGGTACATGTGGTATCGATGTTTAGAATTATTTCTTCTTTGTTATCATTTTTATGAATGTTTTGTAAGTTCATAAACCATTTCATGTCTGTCATATGGTAATTTTCAAGTTTATAGGAAGAATACATGTTTGCTCATGCTCTGGTTTGGGAAATTTATCATAATTGGTTCATTATTTCTTTAGTTTAGGAAGAATACATCTCCTATGCTCTTTCCAACTCCTCATAAGTCTTAAACCATCTCATCAAATCACCTTTTAAGTGTTAATCCCTCTACCTATCTTTCCCCTTTGAATATCTGCAATCATATCTTATTTTCCCTAACCTAGCTTCTTTGACCTAAACCTCATCCAAAAACCCCATAAAATCAAATAAAAACAACCTCTACACTTTATACCTAGCCTAAAACCCTAATCTATCTAGCCCTCTTGTCTGTGATTCTTTGGAGAGAGCCATCTCCAACTTGGTAGGGCTAGCTACCAAGTCAGAAGGTTGGTATGTGGTTACCTCAGCTAGACTCTTCCTTAGCCTTGGAGATCTGGAGGAGTGATTACAGGTTGCAACATGAAAAATTTTTGGCCAACGCTTCATGACGTTTGCAATCATGTCATCCGTGTCCAGGTAGGGTAAGTCAAAACATTTATGGTCAAGGTCCTTGCACACCCAGATGTAAATATAGTGGAAGTCTGCTTTGAACTCCATGTATCTAGATAGTTGATGATACACGGTTGGTGATGTTGAAAATGCAACAAGATGATGGAGCTTAGTGAAAAGAAGTCGCCTTCACTAAGTGGGCCCACAGGGTATTTTTTGGCGCAACGACAATTTTTAGACTATGTCTATTTTTAGACATATGGATCATGGTCTATGAGTTGTAGGATGCTATTTGTGGATGATTGGTCAAGTTGGTAAAAATAGATGGACCTCTACTTTTAGACATATGGGCGGAGTCTATTTTTAGACTGCTAGGCTAAAAATAGAATAGTCAAATATTATTAGCCCTTAATAATATTTGGACTATAAACATTATCTTATTCTCTTGGAGCACTTCAGTTCGAGCTACAGATGTGGCACATGTAGTTGCTAGAAGGAAATATGTGTTTCCTATGGGTTACTTGAGCTATTGCATGGAGGACTTTAGTTAGGACTTCAGTGATTAAGTTCTGTGCAGTTGATTGAGGAGTTGATGGAGTTGTGTTCAGTTTGACTTAGTTGAACTAGTTGTATTTAGTCTAACTTATCAATAGACTAAGTGATGAGTTGTGTGAATTAGTTATTAATTAATTTAATAATTATTAACTCATAAAGAAACTAAAGAATACATCAGTTAACTCAGTGCATGGACAGTTCAGTGGAGACAAGTGTTAGAGGTAAGTGAAAGGGCAAGACAACTGTCAGTTGTGACTATAGTTGTGCATGTGATTTGCACAATCAGTGGGATTGAGTTACCAATGAGGATTGTGTGGTATATCCAAGGGAAATATGAATTTAGAGCTGATTCTTCATTGTATTCTCATGCAGGATTGTGCAGTGGAGGCAGGCAAGCAGCGAAGGAGATTTGAGCAGTGATTGATTTAGATCTGAGCTAGTTTGTGTGTAAGAGGTGGAGATAGTATTGAGTACTTGTGAGGATTATTGTACTATGTATTGTTACATGTTCTCAATCAATATAATATATAGATAGTTGGGGGTTTTCAGCTTTATGCTTTCCCCGAGTACATACTGTGTTGATATGTGTGATTGATGCTTCAATGTGCGCATGCTATTGTTTCTTAATACTGCTAAATTTATGATCAACGTAGAGGAGGTTATGTATTATGCATGTATTCCACAATTAGTGTATAATCAAAATAATCTCTATGAATAAGTATCATATTATTCAAAATTTCTACATGGTATCGAAGCTGGTTGATTTGTAGAAGAGATTTCTACATGATATCAAAGCGAGGATTGATCATCAGATCTATTATTCAGGAAGTGACTACATTTTATTTCTTCAGGTAGAGTCTATAATTGGTCCAGGTAGCCTCTGAGTTCATCCTTCTTTTGGAAGGTTAGATATCCGGTGAATTCCCATACAGTCGATCTCTGTACAAGAAATACTTCATTCTCACAAATTTTAGATCGGAAGCGGTTGCGTTTTGAGCTGGTGGAATTTGAATTTGCAGCAGTGTTTTCTTGGTGTCAAAGTTGAAATATATTTCAACAGATTGCGACTGGACTATTCCCTTAAAGGCATCTCAAACTATATTTCATAGAAGGACAAGATGGAGGCGGTGTTGGATGATAATGGGTTGAAGGAGTTCATAGATGTAGATGTCCCAAAACCTACTGATGCTGCTCAAGTCAGGGATTGGAAAAAGAAGACAACAAAGTGTCAAAGGATTCTATTGGAGGGTGTGAAGGATCACATTGTGTCCAGCCTCCATGGAAAGGCTTCTGCATACTTGATGTGGAAAGTGTTGACAGATCTATTCCAAAGCAAGAGCAACCATAGGAAGTTGGCGCTCAAGGATAAACTCAGAAATATAAATTGTGAGAAAAGAGACAGTATGCCTAGGTATCTCACGAAGTTCATCCAATGCTGAGATGAGATGGGAAGTCTCCGGGTGACTATCGATGATGAGGAACTGGTGAGCTTGGCTCTACTTGGTCTTCCGAAGATTTGGCATTCCTATCAGGACTCTGTCAATGGTCGGGAGAAATTGCCAGGATGGGAGAGACTTTGGTCGGATCTTGTGCAAGAGGATATTAGGGGAAAACCAGAGACAAATCTTCACCAAAGGAATCTGATGAAGAAAATTTTGCTTTGGCTACCGAAGCAAAGAAGGGGAAGAACGAGAAAGATTCTCATTCTGGTGCGAAAGGCAAGAAGCAGGACATGTCCAAGCTAAAGTGCTTTCACTGTCACCAGCACGGACACTATGCCACAAATTGTCTGCAGAAGAAGAAAAATAAGCAAGTTATTGGATCTGTAGTGGGAGAGGCCTTAGTCTCGCAGTTTAAGATGGATTTTTCACTGATCAAATGCTTTGTATCAAGTGTGATGGGATCAGTATGGTTCTTGGACAGTGGTTCATATTTTCACATGACAGGAGATCAAGATTTGTTTTCTGATCTGAATGAGAAAGATCTTGGAGTGCACATCAAGATGGGCGATGATGGTAGATACAGTGCGACCGGTATCGGTACCATTTCCTTTGAGAGGGAGTCTACTAAACCCTTCGTATTGAAGGAAGTGATGATGTTCTAGGATTGAAGAAGAATCTTATCTATGTGGCGATGTTAGAAGACAAGGGATATGATGTTGTTTTCAGTGAGGGAAAGGCTTTCCTGCGCAGTAAGACAACTGGAGAAACCCGGAAGATAG
>APFE030141787.1:18351-48533 GCA_000404065.3 Pinus taeda
TAACTGATCAATAGACTAAGTGATGAGTGGTGTGAATTAGTTATTAATTAATTCACTAATTATTAACTCATAAAGAAACTGAAGAATACATCAATTAACTCAGTGCATGGATAGTTTAGTGGAGACAAGTGTTAGAGGTAAGTGAAAGGGAAAGACAGTTGTTAGTTGTGACTATAGTTGTGCATGTGATTTGCAAAATCAGTGGGATTGAGTTGCCAATGAGGATTGCATGGTATATCCAAGGGAAATACGAATTTGGAGCTGATTCTTCATTGTATTCTCATGAAGGATTGCGTAGTGGAGGGAGGCAAGCAACGAAGGAGATTTGAGCCAGTGATTGATTCAGATCTGAGCTAGTTTGTGTGTAACAGGTTCTGATAGTACTGAGTACTTATGAGGAGTATTGTACTATGTATTGTTACATGTTCTAAATCAATATAATATACAGATAGTTGGGGGTTTTCATCTTTATGCTTTCCTTGGGTACATACTGTGTTGATATGTGTGATTGATGCTTCAATGTGCGCATGCTATTTTTTCTTAATACTGCTAGATTGATGATCAATGTAGAGGAGGTTATGTATTATGCATGTATTCTGCAATTAGTGTATAATCGGGATAATCTCTGTGAATAAGTGTCATATTATTCAAAATTCCTACAAGTGAAAACTATAGATTTTGGTTGATGGTTGTGCAGATGCTTGTCTCCATCAGTAGCTAAAAGACTTTTCTTTGTCTAACGCACGCAACATCCTTTATGGCCCAGAGAGAGGAAACATTTGCTGCTTCTGGTAAATCCATCTCGATTGGAGGAAACTGGGTGTCCTCTGCAAACTCCCACCAATCAACACAATCGAGAGTAATAGCCGTGAATAATGAAAATTTTTTCTTTGATCCTATGCCTCTTTGCAGTTCGTGAGGAACTCACTGCACAGGTAGTGTGCCCAGTTGAACTATACGCCCTCCGCACACTGAGCCACTAAAGAGACCACTGTGCCAGTACCTCATCCATGTGGCATTTCGTCATGACTTTTCCAGCCAAAATTTGAGTGGAAACCTTCACCGTGGGGTAAGTAATGTTGTTAATGGAATACCTGCATGGCTTCTTGACAAGTTTGAACTTGTCCTTCATCTTCTCAGTGAGGTCACGCTCGAATGTTTTTCCTCCAAACACCTTGACCAGATTCAATCTTGAATGAGGGAGCAATGTGATCTGATGGATCACCATATCAGTGATGGGTATCAGCTCAATCAGCCATAGGCACCCGTCATGAACTAGGTGCAACAACTGCTTGATGACAGTCAAATTAATCAGACCATTGTGGTAGTGAGGCACCCATAGCAGGTTCAACAATCCTAACTTGTTTACCCCACAAATCTATTCCACTAGCTCTAGCACGGTGACACCAGACTGCTTGTAGAAAACCCTCCTCATGAAGGTGTTTGTCAGCAGGTGGGGGAACCGTTCGAGGTCCACGAAATCCCAATCTTCAAGTTTTAGATGTGGGATCTGCGCCAAGCGCGACCTTCAAAGGGTAGGTTCTCCAATAACAGGGGTGTGTTTAGGAGGAATTTTCCCTCATCTGGGTCCTTCAGTACTTTTACTTTTCCCTATTTCAGAAGGATATACTCCAACATCTTAGAAATAGGGTCTACCCCCTTAATTTCTATGTCTTTTGCACCCTCCTTTGCTTCCAAATCTACCACCTTCCCCTTCTTCTTCACGATTGGCTTTTCCTTCCTTTGGGCCTGGGTCGCTGCATGTTTCTGTGGTGACTCGTGCATCACCATCGACTTCTTCTACTTATCCTTCTTCAGCCTGGGGACCTCTCTTGTCAGTGTAGGCTTCGACCTAGGAAAACTTAGCATCGTATGCACTGTTGCTGGAACCTCCATACTCACAACCTTAGGGGAAACTCCCTCAGAGGCAACAGCCTCTCTAATGCTTGCACTTTCTACTAGACCTGATCCTAACATGATGTCATTGATGAGATTTTTGTCTGACTCAGAATACTAAGAGAACTTGTGGCTTGCGAGAAAATCCTCAACGAACTCATGATTCATGTGCAACAGACAACATAACTTAGAAATTCACAGAATGCAAAGTGTTTCTTGCTGGATGGCCATATTTAATTTATAGGTGAATTTGAATTAAAATTTGACCCTTCCCCAAAAAATATGTCTATAAATGTGAGATTAGTAGAAGATTCCCAAAGATTTCACTTTTGATTTCAGCCTTAAATTCCCTAAATGCCAGCTGCCCACTCCTCTTAACAATCTTCTGGCAGTCAAATCATTAACAGTGATGGTAACGGTCACTTTCTCATTGCGCTGCATGGTCTCCACCCCTATAGCATAGATCCCTTCATGCTTCTTTTAGTACTATGACACCCTCCTGTTCCGCACAGACCCCTTGTCGTGCAGCTCTACTAGCCAGGCAGTGTAGTTTGTAGTCCCACACCTCCTTGCATCTACTTGGAGTGCTAAGATTGTGCCACCATCATGTAGTCATTGGGTTGGATCCCTGGTGTATGGCTTGAATTGGCTGCCATTTACCTTTCCGGGAAATGGATCAATATTCAGTTTCACAAGTTGAACTGCTCCACCACCAGTAATCTCTTTGATAACATATGGCCCTAGCCAGTGCCTCTAAAATTTTCCTGGAAATTGATCAAACTTACTATCATATAATAAAACTAAATCGTTTACCTTGAAGGTGCACAGTTTTATGTGCCAATCATGGCAAGATTTTTCGCGTTCCTTTTGAACCTGCTGATGGAATCTAGCCAAAAATTTGTCTTCCTCGAGCTCTATCAGCTAAGTGAACTTCTCTTCTAAGGTTTCACAGTCCGCCATCCCTGTGAATGCCATGATGTGTAGACTATGCACGATATATTCCATAGGCATCACAGCCTCTACACCATAGACCAGCCTAAATGGGGTCTGGCCAATAAGCTTCTTACAAGTAGTTCTATAAGCCCATAACACAACTAGTACACTCACATCCCAATCATCCCTCTATGCATTGCAAAATTTTGTCATCACATTCTCCAATATCTTATTAAATGCCTCAACTGTCCCATTGGCCCGAGGATGATATGGTGTACTCTTATGGTGATAAACTTGGAACTCCTCTATCAGTGTGCTGATCATTTCATTAAGGAAATGCATACCACGATCACTCATCAAAATATTTGGGCAACCAAACCTGGTCAACAAATACTCAAACAGAAATTTCATTGTTGTTGCCCCTGTAGTCCTTTACAGGCTATGTCTCTTCCCATTTGGTCAAATACTCGGTCGCAGTGATGATATACCGCGCACCCATCTTCTTTCCTGGAGGCTGAATCAGACCTACAAAATCAATTGCCTATTTCTCAAATGGCTGCAATGATACCTATGGATTTGAAGGTATCTCATCACTTTGCGATGGCCTACCAGTTCCCTGACATGCATCACATGCCCTACAATATGCTTTGGAATACTTATGCAATGTTGGCAACCACAACCCAATGCGTAAAATCTTCTGCGTTGTTGCTTTTCCTACATAATGGCCTCTCGCAGCCCCTCCATGAGCTTCAGCTGGGATACTGCTTCATTGAAAATTAGGCACATATCATCGAAGTATCTCATTCGATCCCATTTTATATAAATGACCTGCAATAACAGAAAAATCTATTGGTCGCACCACCAATTCCTTCTTCTGTTGACTCATGTATCCCTATGGAGCCATTCCTGTAGTCGAGAAGTGGATAATGTATGCAAAATGATTATCTGCTACATGCACTGCACAGAGCTACGTGTCAGGAAACCCCTCCTCTAAGTTGGTAGGATCCTCTCCTATTTCAATGTGCAATAGATGATTTGGCCCTGCATTTAATCACCCTAGCTTCACAATTACTTCGAAATCATATTCCTGAAACAACAACAACCATCTACATATTTTTCCCCCCATCACAGGCTTGTTCACTAGGTACTTTAACGCAGAATGGTCAGTATACATCTTAAAGTGTCCACCTAGGAAGTAATACCTAAATTTATGGAGTGCGTACACCATAGCCAACCCCTCACGCTCCATTGTCGAATAATTCTTTTCAGCCTTGGAACACTTCCCGCTTGCAAACGCTATCAGGTGATCCAATTCTCCTTCACCAGCATGTGTTAGCACTGCTCCCAACGCAATACATGACATATCCACATGTACATGAAACTCCTTCTTCTAATTCAGGAAGACTAGGATCAATGCGGTGACCATTTTCTCTTTGAATACATCCAAACTCCACTGACATGATTATTTGTTCCAACAAAATGTATATTTTACGATCCATGACTTCAATGTCCACCATTACCATTTTCCCATTCAAAGTGATGGTGTAGCTAGCAAGGTAACCTTTTGGGATGAATATATGGTCATCAAAAGCTTTAAGGGAATTCGATGGCAGAGAGAGGGTTGGAGAACCCAAGTCAAGCAAACATGAAGTAGACATGATGTAGGTTGAAGCGCCTTTGTCAATGATAGTTGTACGTACCCCTCGTAGTTTTGAAAAAATTTGCACCTAAAATGCAAGATGGTGAGAAAGGGGAGGTTTACATTTCTCCATGTCAAATATTACTAGCATGGAATCCTCATGGTCAACTACATAATTAGCCGAAAGAAGAGCTTTCCTTTGTGCTCGACAAGTTTGCAATTATACTTCAAGTGCAGACATAACTGATAGTGCTTACACCAAATATTCTACAATATTGTATTTTTGGGAAGCACGTGCAGATGTATTATGTGTTTTGCAACGAAGTGCCCCCTCTAAGGGTGAATTAAAATATCAACAACCGGGCTTTTGATATGAGTATCCTTGGGTAGTAGTGGGTTTAACCTCGAGGAAACATCCTGAGCATTAGAAACTAGAGATCCATAAGTTTTGGCTCACGTTTGAAGATAAACCCTTTCAAAGGTGTAAACGGTCGATGGTCCTTCACAGGCTAAAAGATGTTGTGAATCATTTTTGTCCCCTTGCGAGGGTTGAGGCGGGTTCGCAATAAGATGTTATTGCTACTGATCAGGGAAAGGGTTGTGTAGGACCATTGGGGTCCAACCAGTGTCATTTTGAGCAAGAATATTTGTAAATTCCTCGAGGTGAGGACAATGATGTGTAATATGGTCTTCCATATAGATTTTGCAAGGAAACTTGATAGCTTTTTCCTTTCTGCTGTCAGGTGGTGAAATAGATTTATGCTTTGGGTTGGATTGCTTGGCTTGATGCTCTTCTGAAGGAGTGGTCTTTTTCTTATTCTTCTTATTCTTACCGCTAGGTTTTTGTGTAGAATATGGAGAGTTTATCGCATTGGTAGGAAGAGCAGTTGATTGAATAGTGGGGTCAATAGAAAACTGAGAAATGTGTTTGATAAGTTGTTTTAAAGAAAACCCAAAGGTAGCACTGATAATACCATCAGTGTGTGCACCAGGTTACTGAGCAGTGGGAGCATTGGAAGTTTGAGGGGGGTTGGGGATTACATCATATAATGTGCTAGACTCTAGATAAATCAAATATAAGTGTTGGGCATGATGAATGGATTGGTCTTCAGTGACCACACCACCTAAGACAATGTCCTTGGCAATTTGGGAAACACGAGATTTACAAAACCAATTTGCTAATAGATAATATGGAGTATAGGCTTTGACTAGCCTCTACCTACATCTCCATTCATGAATGCGATCAGAGATGTGGGTGGAGGTGTCTTGGCATAAATTAGTAAGGAGTTCCATCCCAGTTTCTTAGAAGATGGGTAACTGAAAGTGCTTTAAACATTCCATTACCAAGGCGCCAAAGGAATTAACTAACATGCATGGTAACTCAATGTACCTCTTGGTGGCATTACTAATAAGGGTGTAGGGGAAGAGCCAGAGCTAGATATTGTTATCCACCATGGATTTTGATACACACCATAAATTATAGGTGGTGACATGTGTATCTCGATCATCCCCTTATTTTCCTTCAAACTTAGGGATTTTGGTAGGAGTTTTGTGCGGGATTGGAGGTCAATGTAATTGATGGTAGATGGGGTATTTTCTTAGTTTGTATAGATTGGGGATGTCAAGTGTTGCCAAAAATGGAAAAGTGTTTGGTGCCCCAGATTCTGACCAAGGTGATGACAAATGACTTGAGGATCCTTGCAGTTCGCCCATCATATTGTTCCCAGCATTATACATAGGATTTTCTAAATAACATTTTCCTTGAGGAAGAGTCATATATTGTGGCTGTCCATATGGGTTTTTAGGTTGGGGAATATAAGCTTGATTTCCCCCAAGATAATAATTTCCCCCTTGACTCAATTGAGGTTGAGAATCGGGTGCCCAAATGGATTGAGTGAGACTGGGTTGAGGAATCCCGCTAGCCACATAGTTTCCCATCGGAACTTGACTGACATATGGAGGATTGATGTCGATTAATGACTATCCAATTTTTCCTATAAATGGAAGGGGAACTATAATGACCTCTTTCGGTATGTGCATGTTGGGAACAGTGCCTCATGGAGTTTGAACCTGGGGGTTTTGAACTAAAGAAAGAATTCCAACCAAAGGGATTGTTGAAGGGACCCATGCTAACAATGTTATTTAGAGTTCTTGTTGAAGTTTCAGGAGAAGACACAAAAGGGGAAGAAACTGGTATGTACTAGGTTCTGCTCATGTTGGGTGTAACTAAGTTGCTCATACTTGGCATAGTTTAGATAGTGAGGTTCACGATCAGCGGTGTAGTACTAACTGTCAGCTGCAGAAGTGAGGGTGGACCAAAAGTTTCCCCAAAATCCCACGACTCATTAGTTTCCAATGGAATGGTGGGTGTAGGTAGAGTGGAAGACATGGTAGGCACAAGTTTAACTTGAATCAATAGTGTTCCCAAAGGATTTGTGATAGGAGGATTATAAGGAGGTACAAAACCTTCAGTCAAAAAATCTTCGGCAGTATTGAGTCTTGCAATGTATTGATTGATTCAGTGTTAGATACTGGAGATTGATTACCTAAATATGGGTAATCCAGCTCACTGAGGCTCGGCGGATCCTCCAAAGTCAGTGGAGGAATACCTTATTGTTGCCTAGATTGACGACGAGGGTCATATGTAGCCATGGTGACCTATATATTTAATCGAAAAAAATTATAGTGATATTGATTATAGTCTCAATTATAACAAACTGGCACCTAAAAAAATAAAAATAAAAACTCTAAAAAATTCAATCAACAAGTGGGGGGTATGACTCTATCTGATAACCACTATTTTCTAGAGATGAAACCCAATATCACAATGGATAAAAGGGAGAGATGGCCAAATTTACACTTACGATTACTCTTGAGCTTCACTCAAACCTTAGATTAAGGGCCCAAGTACTCTCGTGAAGAGGAGCACACTCCCACAAACCAAAGACAAAGTAGGTTCATCTGTTTAGGTGCCAAGGCAGCTCGCCCCAGTCACCTTGTGTTCATCCTTAAAAAGTATGGCCACTATAGTTACCTCAAATCATAGACACTACTGGGGAGGACATGGTCACAAATAGTACACTGTGTGGGCAAGATACCTGAGTCCCCGACTTAGCACTGATACCCCCGAAGGGATCCCCGATACATAGAATACCAAAAGGAGATGAAATCGAAGGTGGGATACCTTCTTTCACATTCCAACATTGTCTTGCATATAGCTCCGCTTTGACTGCAGTGCTCCCAAATAGTATGAGTGAAACAGGATTTTCCCTCTTTAACAACATTAGTCTCAATTTTACGATCTTGGGAAGTTAACTCACAACTCCCTAACCCAAGATCCTAGCCTAGACTAATATGTGTGTATACTCAAAAAACTATTTTTGATTGATTTTATTATGAGATAGATTTTAAATGTACTTTTTTAATGTCTTCGGAGGGGGTGTTGATGTATGGAGTTTTGTGGGACTCTGACACAAACCATGCATAAAATGATTTCAATTTCATTTCGATGAATGAGTTATTTGTACAAGGAGAGGATCATTTATACATCAACCAATACCATGCATCCAGTGTAGTAAAACAAAAGAATAGCTTGCATACATGCAATGCTATGTAACAGCTAAACCAAATAAATGAAGAATTTAACCAACTAAGTAGAAAAATTTAACAAATTTGTATTTTCTTTTTTATGAAAGACATAAGCAGTTAAGCTATTTTCCCAAAAAGAAAAAATTCTCAATAAATAGGAAACCAAATAAAAATGCACAACTGCATGTCCAAAAGTTCACAGAACTAGCTATTTATCAAGATTTGGCTAGCTAATGCACTTCAGAAGAGGGCACAGAGAGTTAATTACTACACTAACTTTCTATCTACAAGCCAGCAAAGCATTATAACTCTTTGGTTGAATAGATGGGGTGTGTTAGGGGGGTAGAAGCTAAAAAAGGAGTCTTTTGGGATCAGAACAAAAGCTAAGCACAATGAAGAGGGTGCTGAAGAGTTTTGAAGGTGAGAAAGGGAACCAAGAAGTATAGGAGGGCCTGGAAGAAAGAGAGATCTGAGAACTTGGTAGGAGAAAATCAGGATCTAAGTATACTCCCCATTGGAGTCACAAATTCTGCTATAGGGATTAATGCATGGGTGGTTGTGGTTGGAATATCCTTAAGGATCTTCCTGAGATACTTGGTAGCCATATCATATTAGCTACAGATGGCACAAAGAAACATGTAAATATCCATATTAATGAAATGATAATCAAAGTAGGAGGGAAGAGATTACCTCAGATCTTGATGCATTTTTAGTGGAGAACCCAATGTAATGGATTGGAAGACCTCTCTGTTATCTCCTAGATCAACACCTCCATATAGACAAGAAAAGAAGTAATACTACAACAAATAACCTTGATAATCAAAACAACAATACATAAGGATATTGAACAACGTGCATCTAGGCTACTCATAAATTATGGCATTGCATCAACATGTAACTTAATCACAACATAAACACCATAGGGTAGACAACACAATGGCATATCTATATTAATAATAGGAAAGGATGATTACAACCATATGGTGAATCAAGCTTCCCTTACTCCTCTAGCTCCTCTTTCTCTCTGCCTTGTTAACCTCTTGGTAAACCAATATGTCTCATACAAAGTTTCAATAGTAAGTAGACAATCCTTCAAACTTTTGACCTCTTTCACAATACCCCAAGCCTCCAATATATAGAATGAGAGGTTAATCCTTTCTAATTCTCTCATGAATTCCCTTTGGTAAAGGTTAGGATGTTTCCTTTCTTTATTTCTCTTGCCCTTTCCATTAGACTCTGTTAGAAATAGAAATATCCTCAAAGAGGTTGAGGATGGATGTTTCCTACTTTTTCGGCTAACATATGACTAACAAGTGGGATATTATTCAGTAAACTTGCTCCTTTGACCTCCAAAATCTCACAAAATTTTACTAACACTACCTCTAAGCCAACACATAGAGTTGCCCTAGGGACTAACACCCCCAGTTCATGCATGGGGAGCATTATAATTCTTCTTACTAGTTCCTGGGGAGCGTTACCCTAACAAACATGACTGTGAACTTGATCAATATTTCAGTCAAATTTCCTTAATCCTTTGAGTTGATGAGGAGGTCATTTTCCTATATAAAAACGATATGTCAATGTCCAAGTATTAAATTATCTTCTAAGGCTTTGCCCGTTTGATGGAACCATGATGTTTTTTATCTGTTTGGAATTTATATGTTTCCAACTCCATGCCATATTTGAATGATTTCATGGCTATGGGAAAATTTGCATGGAAGGAGGCACATGGAATAATTTAGGAACAAATTTCAACTGGTGAGCTAGCCTTGTGAGATAATGTTGAATTATAGAAAAGTGCATCGTTACCAATGAATTAGCTTCAGTTGATGTTTCCTGCTTTAATAGGGGACTATATAGGCTTCTTTACCTTTAAGTATCACACAATGAAGTATGGAATTATATTTTGTGGTCCTAAAAATCCTCTTCTTCCAAACTAAGGTCTAAAATGTCCAATGGGAACACACACACAAGGATTTGGATCAAGTGTGAAACTTGATTTTTAGCTAGAAACGTTTATGCTAGTTGGACGTGCAAATGGGTTTGGAATGTCCATGAATGTGGATTAAGTAGTTGGTCATATTTTTTATATGGGTCTAATAAATGATTTGAGTGCAAGGGATACACAAGCGTGGGAATATCAGCCACTTGGGAAAATTTTTGGAATGAGCTTAGGAACAACCATCTCACCCTAGATTGTCACTCTAGAGGCCTTAGAACCTTTCACCTTTGAAGAACCTATGCAGGATCCACCTCCCCTACCCTATATTACTAAGAAAAGTAGAAGGGTCTAAGATACCCTTTAGAGGTTTCATTAAAACTAGTTGAGGAAGACAAATATTTTAATGCTTGTAAGAGAAACTTTAAACACCTATACTGGAAAATTGAAAAACAACTAGGATGCCATAGCATCAATGGTTGTAATTTGAGGCCTAGAGACTTTCTGGGATAGGGAACCATAAGTGGGCCTAAGAATTAAAGTTTTAGTTCCCTATTAGAGCTATCATGGGATGGGAAGAAGCCACTGGAACTTGGAAATAATATCTCTCAAACATTTCTAGAAGATGGTGATGATATCATTTTAATAAAACGCTTTCACAAAGATGGATTGTGGTGTAGGAATATCATCTTTACAGAGAAAGATGATCCCTCTAACCCAAGAGAGTGGTCCTAGCCACAAACAAGACAATCTAATGTAAATTTCCTTAGATTAGAATCGTATAAGACAACCTACCTCTTATAATGCTAGTCCACTTGATGGTGATCTTACTTCCTTGCTCCATCTTTCTTTCATTCCTTTCATTCTAGTACCTGAAACAAATATGAAAGAAACAACAACAAACGTGATAGCATAAAATTGCATCCAATATATGTAAAAGGTCAAGGAGTTATAAGATATCAAACGTAATATTACACCCGATATAGTAAATAAACTATTAGTTGTATTAAAATAAACTTCAAAGAGAAATACAACTGAAGCCTTGACATTGGAGATCTCCTTTACGGTATCCAAGTCTCGCTACACACCTTTTCAACACTATTTTCATCCTCTAGCTTGACATCAAGTGGCTTCCAAGCTCTAACTCTCTCTCACCATTCTTTAGCTACCAAAGACTAGTCTTTTGTCATCTAAGACTAATATTCTTCTATCAAAAGCTACTGATTTCATAATTTTGCAGATGGTTCTATCTCTCCACCACTTTCACTATGTGTTGTATTGTAACCAAAAGTGGTAAGAGGAAGTGGTTTATATAGGGAGAGAAGGAGAATGAGATCCACTCAAGGGGGAAGAAGGAATTATCTCCTTGGGAAGGTCCACTTTTCAGGGGGAAAGAACCTTATATGGATTTCTCGTCCCTTATCCAACCAAATGAACATCCAGCACATCGCCACTAGAAGTTTCTAGACGTGAAACTTTGTTTAATTTTATAAAAATAGTCCAGAAGTAGACCAACACGGGTATTGGGCTAGCAATAGCGCTGATTGGTGTGGGTCACAATGTAAAAATCTGCCATCGGCGTTAGTGAGACACTGGGAAAGAGCGTTGATCTTAAAAACGGGGTTCTAAGAAGCATTCTCTAGAAATGTTCTGAAGGGAGTGGGGACTACTTTCTTCAAACTTGAAGGGATGAAAGAGCATAGGTTTCATGGTGAAAGTATAACACAATATCACTATTAGGGTTCTCCAGGATTAGGAATGGGGAGTGATAGGATAGTGACAAATTATTGTGTAATAGATGCCCCCTAAAGCATGAAGTTAGAGCTGAGAGTGATCACTGAAATGATTTAAGATGGAGCGAGGACATGGAATACTAGCATCGAAAGACCTACAACTCAAACATACATGTACATATCTAAAATCTAATTTCCATGCCTAATAAACATGAGAGGAATACAACAATACATTAATCCATGGTATATTCACAACTATCCATAAAGAAAAGGATCATGTGCATGGATCCTCGGCATGGACGCAACCATCTGACTAAAGGGATCATATGAAATAGATCCATGGCATGGGTGCAGCCATCCACATAGAGAGGATCAAAATGAAAATACCCATGGTATGGTTACAGCCATTCGACTGAGTAGGATAAAAATGATACCCACCGCATGGTTGCAGCCATTCGTCTAAAGAATCATGTATATAATCATGAATGACTCATCATTCCTTGCAACTTGGAATTTTGTGATCAAAGTACAAATTAAAACATGTGAATAGACGTGCTAAAGTCGAACATGCTAGAAAATCACTTGATTACCGACCAATGATGTTAACCATTAACAAGCACGAGAGAAACCACCCATAATGTCAATGGCTCTCAAGGTACTATCAGTACAATTCAAGAAGTGTGAATAAGGAATTGAAGTTGAACACCTATGAAATCACTCGATCAAGGGCCAATGGTGAGAACCTATCATCGAGTGTGAAGAAGTTTCCACTGAGGCATGCAAGCTCTAAGGTACTGGAAAGGAGTTTCTAGATCAACTTCTTGGATAATGAGTTGAAGTCGACAAGAAGAGATCCATCGAAGGAAGGTCATAATGGATCCTTCATCATTGGCACGAAATAGGGAACATAATGAATAAGCGTAATCTAAGAATGTGACAGTTGTTCAGATCATGTACAGGAAAGAAGACTTCTCTTGAACATGTGGATGACACGACTCCAAAGTTTGGTAGCATTTTACATCATAGGATCAAAGGTGATGGTGATGTGGGATAGATCACATGATAGGTTAAAATGCATTACCCAAACCTAGGAAGGAAAGTGACAGAGTGAGGATGTCCCAACACCTGACACAAACAACAAATGAGTGTTAATGTTCAAGAGCGACATGCTACCTCAAGTGAAGAATACAACTGATGAATACTTCCAATTTTTCCCCACCATTTTTGGTGAGTACCCCAGCTATTTTTGAAACATAATATTGAAGGGGATAGCATATGCTTATAATATAAGCCTATCCTTCGGATGGATCCTACCTAGTAAATTTTAACATGCCCTAGGAAGGATAAGCTCAGCCTTGTCATAATGACAATTCCTATGTCATTTAAACTTTTAACGAGTCTGAAAAAGGTGAAACTCAGAATCTTTATCATGTTTAGAGAGTTTGAAAAAGACATGGAAAAGAAAACTCCAAGGGTCCCTTTTCGTAAAGTTATCTCTCAAACCTGAAAAGGTAGAAAACAATATTCAAGAGAAACTCGTAGTCATGTTTGACTAAGGTATACCTTTTTTATAAATAGTTTTATCCTAGCCCAAAAAAGGGGTAAACATATACTGGGTAAATGATGTTTCTCAGCCTTTAACGAGTTCAAAATGACAAAATCTCCGCAATATTTTCATATTTTGAGAGTCATAAAAGAGCTCAAATATGAATCCATACTTTTATTTGTTTTAACGAGTCTAGAAGGAAAAAATACTCGGTAATCTTTTCATTTTTTACGAGTCAGAAAAGAGCTTAAAGGTGATTCATCCTAGAGGAACAAGTGGTATAAAGGGTAAAAACTGGATTCGATTATGGTGGAACTACTCAAAAACTAAGAGGTCAAGAAGCTGGCTAGTAAAACCACTCATCATCGCAGTTCATCAATAAAGGGTAAAACAACTAAGTGAAAGTGAATGATCGGCCAAAGAGATGGTGGCGATGGAATGGAGAAAAAAAAAGTTTATTTGATGGGAGAGGCTGATAAAAATGACAATCACGAGGGTTAAAATGGATATGGGTTCATTTTTATACAAGCCTGAACCACGGGGAACTATGCTTTGATTTAGTTTCATGTTTACACAAGCTTGAAATAAAAAACTATGCTTGGATGAAAAAATGGCATGCCCCCAGCATGATGAGAGCCGGGGCACATGCCCCCCCAAACTTCATTTCATTCACCGAAGTAGACATCGGGTTGCTAAAAGACCTATGGAGGGGAGGGTATTGCTTGCAAACGAGAACCAATAGGGGATGACGGTAGGATTGGAGCCATTTGGTGACTGATGAATGATATGATCAATGGTCACTATTCTCCCTTTGTGTGGAGAATAAACCACACAGAAGAGTGAAGAAACAAGAGCTCCCGTGATATAAACATAGTCATGCCCAAGGAGAAGATTGAAGTGTAAGGGACCTTGGACTACCATCATGTCTATATAGATGGTATTTCCATCCAAAGTAATAGGGAACTTCAAAAGGATCCATAAAGGTTGACTAGTTCCTCTGTTGAAAGCCAATAGATTCTGGGTGACCGACACAAGCTATGGGGATCCAAAAGCTTGCCAAGTAGTAGAAGACATGATGTTAACATATGAGCCTTCATCTAATAGAGTGCCATGTACTACCATATTATAGGCATATACCCTAATCTGGAAAGGCACATAAGAAGGGAGGCGAAATGCAGTCAACTAACTCCAACCAAAAGAAACAACATAACTACTTGGTGGGGGTATCATAGGATTGACCCCATGCTTTACAAGAATAGGAGAAGGACTCTCCCAGTTCATGAGAATCTTAGGAGATGAGAAGAACATGAGCAGTATGATCAATGTTGTCTTTGGAAACAGAGTGAACAACTAGAGGTGGAACCAAGTCGACACTCTTTTCAACCAACGGTTTGTCGGGAACAGACAAGAGAGTGATGCTCAAGAAGATCAGGATGGGCAAGAGATGAATCCAAGTAAATCCCTTTACCAACTAGGAGAGGGTTATAAGAAAGCCTCTGATAACCAACAGGAAGTTGGGGATGAGGAGCTGTAAGGTTTTCCAGAACTTTGGAAGCTTTATCCATAAGAGGACAAGGGTGAAGAAGATTCTCTCCTTCACATAACCTATAGGGGAACTTAATTTTTCCCTTCTTCTTACCATCGCTAGCCAAGAGTGTAGCATCAACATGATCTCCAGAGGTCGATGTGGATGGTCAATCCAGATTTGAGACCATAACTCTAAGACTTTGGGAATACCAGGACAGTCTAGAAGGAGATGGTCACACTTACATATCCTGCAAGGGAATTTTACCTTCCACAAAGGATCAGAAGGTTTGTCGAAGGGAAGTGAATTTGGAGCAATAGCTACATGGTTTACCTCTCACTTATCTGACCTATTCTTAATTTTCCTCTTCATCTTCTTCTTAGCCTCCTAGTTACTGGATTTCAAACTTTCACCAGGTGAATTAGAAGAGGAGGGTGAAGAAATAGATGAAGAAGGCAAGAGGTCAACCTTAGAATCAACATGGTGTTTTCTAGGTGAAGGAGATGGTTGGATAGAAGTTGGGACACTCAGGACCACCGAGGTTGAAAATAACTAGATAGGTAAACCAATAGTTAACCCAGGAAGGGACAACGTTGCCATATAAGAGGCACCAACATTTCCAAAAGAAGCAAAAGGACCAGGACTCCCATTGGAGGGAAATCCTTGACTGGTAAAATCCAGAAATGTTGCCATTGGAATTGCCCCCCAAGAATCACTAAGGAAGATAACTTTAACCAACAATATTTCGTGGGTAGTTAATTTTAAGACACTGAAATAAAAATTTGTCTTTTCATGTTTTAGGAGTCGAGAAAAGGATGAAAGGTGACTCTAGTCGCTTTCAAATTTAACGAGCTCAAAGGACAAGTGCTAGATGATCTTTTCAAATTTAAAGAGTCAGTAAAGATAAAAAATGACTACTCAAGGTACTCTAGGAGTAAAGGATTGCCAGGTAACCGTGAACTACATAATACCTTCGGGCGAACCGAAAAGTATGAGCAGGCAATCTCCCTGAATTTTGTGTTTGGTGTATCACATTTACAAGGTGGCAGACTCGGCTTCCTATGGATAAAGGATTGAAACCTATAGGGGTGTCCCTTTATATACATGACGGTACGGGGAGAAAAAGTCTGTGCTGGTGATGTCTAATGCAAGATCATTGCGAACAAAAGTGGCTAGTTTTAAAGACACCGGAACACATCTCTAGCCTAGAACACTAAATGTGAGCATTAAGTTTCAATGCTTCCTTAGGTTAATTCAATAAATTTTAATGATTTATTTTGAATTAGGCTTCTATTTCGAGGCCCTACCACTTTCATCCAATAAATCCTATATATGGCTATATGAGAAAAGAAATCTTTGTCTTCAATGAAAGTTTACATTAATTGACGGATAGAGAACAAACAATCAACGCAACAACCAAAGAATGAAATATTTTACTAGTGCATGTCATAAATGCACTTAATCTTCCTTTAACAACAAAAAAAATTATGTCATTTCTCATGCCTATGATGATGCAATTCTAGCTTCTCAATAACGCTACTAATGCAATACTTTCGCTTAAGTAAACTAGAATGATGTTCTTTTCATAAAATTAAAACTAAATTTTTTCCATAAAGCACTTCAATGAAAATTTTCACAATTTTGAACAAACAAGCATTGATCAAATCCAAAGCATGATAAATGAAACTAAAACCAACTTTTTCCCTGAATCAAACAAACTAAACACATAAAATCGTCAATCGATAAACCAACCAATGCAATCTATGTTTAGAAAGAGAAAAGAGACACTCGAAATAAGAGAACAAATGAGACTCTTTCACTCATTCAATTGAAAATAAATCAATGAAGATGTTGCGACTGAAAGATGGATTAAATTAAGCACCAAATCAGATACTTGACACAATGAGTAAACAAAAAAATTAAGGTAATTGACCTAAACTCCCTAGGGTCATAGAAACCATCCAAAAAACTCAAAAAATCAAGCAATGAAACTTCAAGCCAATCAATCAATCAAACCCTACAGACAAAGACTCCTAGTCACTTCTGGTCAGAAGAAGAGAGTCTGAGGGTCAAGACACACTGGAACTGGAATGAGAGAAACTCTAATTTTTCTTAACTCAAAAACTGACATTACTTTTTGGTTGAAAATAGCACTGAAAAGGGACCCAGCATGACTGTTAGGCTAAAACTAGCACTGATCGGCATGACTGTTTTGCTGAAACTAGCATTGATCAGGGATCAACGCGACTGTTTGGCTGAAACTAGTGTTGATCGAGGGATTCAAAGAAAAAATAAAAAATAGCTTCACATAGGGCCAATCTTAACACATCAGAGCATGGACTAGTGTTTGTATGCCTTCAAACAGGTCAATACAGATCCAAAAGACCATAAATAAACAAACTATGCACATAAGTTGAAAAAAACAAAATGTTGAAAATGAAATGTATATCCCCAGTATGGTTGCCAATTTGTGGTGTAGGAATATCCTCTCTGCAGACAGAGATGATCCCTCTAGCCCAAGAGAGTGGGTCTAGCCACAAAAATGACAATCTAATGTAAATTTCCTTAGGTTAGAATCGAATAAGAGGGCCTACCTCTTACAATGTTAGTCCACTTGATGGTGATCTTGATTCCTTGGTCTAGCCTCCTTTCATTCCTTTCATTCAAGTACCTCAAACAAAGATGCAACAAACAACAACACATGTGGTAGCATAAAATCGAATCCAATCTACTTAAAAGGTCAATGAGTTGTAAGCTATCAAATGTAATATTACACCCGATATAGGAAATAAACCATTAGTTGTATTAAAATAAACTTCAAAGAGAAATACAACCGAAGCCTTGACATTGGAGATTTGCTTTGCAGTATCCAAGTCCCGCTACACGCCTTTTCAACATTCTTTTCCTCCTCTATCTTGACCTGAAATGGATTCCAATCTCTAACTCTCTCTCCTCATGCTTTATCTACCGATGACTAGTATTTTGGCATCTAAGACTAATCTTCTTCTCTCAAAAGCTAAAGATTTCATAATTTTTTTGTTGGTTGTATCTCTCCACCACTTTCACTATGTGTTGTATTGTAACCAAAAGGGTAAGAGGAAGTGGTTTATATAGGGAGAGGAGGATAAGAATGAGATCCACTCAAGGGGGAAGAAGGTCTTATCTCCTTGGGAAGGTCCACTTTTAAAGGGGAAATAACCTTATATGGAGTTCTTGGCCCTTATCCAACCAAACAAACATCCATCACATTGCCACTAGAAGTTTCTAGACATGAAACACCATTTCCTTTTATAAAAACAGTCCTAAAGTAGACCGGTGCAGGTATTGTGCTAACAGTAGCACCAATCGGTGTGCGTCACAGTGTCAAACTCTGCCATCGACGCAAGTGAGACACTGGGAAAGGGCACTAATCTTAAAAACTAGGTCTTAAGAAGGATTCTCTCGAATGTTCTGAAGGGAGTGGGGGACTACTTTCTTCAAGCTTCAAGGGATGCAAGTGCATATGCTTCATGGTGAAAATATAACATATTAGTCACTACTAGGTTTCTTCGGGATCAGGAATGGGGAGTGACAACAGAGTGACAAATGACTATGTAACATGGATATAAGGTGGTATTTGATACATACTCTAGAAAGACACGGGAGTTATGTAAGTGTGAGGTTTAGTGGAACTGTGATGGGACTTTTTCGACCATGAAAAATTTGATATATTTCATTTTGATAAGGCTTTTTGTCATAAGTTTTTTATTAGCTATCTAAATACATTTTTAGTTATTAATTCGTTAGAAATTAGTTATAGATTCATTAAGGAAATAATTATTCCAATAAATGTAAGAAAAAAATTAAGAACCAAGAAAAAGGGTTTGGAAAGTTTGGCTTGTCAACATTTTTTTTTTATCAAGAAGTTTGTGAAGTCTATGAGACATTTTCAATAACTAATAAATATTCTAGTTCTTGAATACATTTACTATTTGTTTCCTTCTTCAATTATTTGTGTTATCTTTACATCATCTTATTCATTCTCAATAGTATTAGTGAGTTTTATTTTTAGAAAAGCATATAAGCCATCTATGAATACAAATTTATTTTTGTAAATTATATATATTTGTGAAATATACAATTTTCTTCAGCCACACTTTCTATCTTATGTGATTAAATTAATTACATTTGTGATTATTTATGTTGGGTTGTGTTATATTCTTTCCACGACTAGCCCACGTAGTTAACTGGGGGGTTAGAGGGGGGGTGGAGCCTCCACCTTTGTTCCCTCGATTTCTTAGTACGGGGTTAATAGGGGGTTTGAGGGGTGCAAGTAACCCCCCTCTATGGGACAATTCTATTTTCTGGACCCTATGTTAGGTTGGCAGACCTACCTATGGTTTTGTGCATGATTTTCACACATGGTTTTGGACACGATGATTTTCAGTCCATGGTATTGGATGCTCCAGCATGAATAAATATGTACTGTAACATTAAAAAGAACATAATGAAAAATCAAGCTGGTAGTCCCGATTTTGGGATCCAGGGGAAAATCTTTGTGTATATGTGTTTTATGTGTTATGCTCTTGCATTGTTTATTTTCTGTGTTTTAGAATTCATATGTAGGTAATTTATGTACAAGGTTTAAACCTACATTTGGTATCAGAGTTGTTTTGGCTTCAAGGGGATGCTTTTGTTGTTGAGGGGTTTCGCTCGGGCCTATGGTAGACCCTATTCAGTGGGAGATTTGCGAGATCAATTCTAGTGGTGAAAGAAGATGGTGAGCAGTGGAAAGATAGAGATTGAGAAATTTAATAGTCAGAGTTTTGAGTTGTGGAAACTCAAGATGGATGAGTTGTTCGTGGATAAAGACCAGTGGATCGTAGTAGATCCCGGTACTAAACCAATGGGAGTGTCTGATGAAGAATGGAAGAAGTTGGATCAGAAGGCAAAGAGCACAATACGATTGTGTGTCTCAGATTCAGTATTGTTGAATGTATCAGGGGAAGCTACGATGAAGGCTTTGTGGGACAAGTTAGGGACTTTGTACCAATCTAAGTCTCTGGTGAATAAATTGTTCCTGCGGAAAAATTTGTATAACCTGAGGTTGAAATATGGAGACTCGGCGATAGAGCATCTGAATGCATTTAATACTATGGTAAGTCAGTTATTGTCTGTTGATATTAAAATTTCTGATGAAGATAAGTGCATCAGTTTGTTGCATTCTCTACCATATTCATGGGATAGTCTGGTTATTACAATATGTAGCAATACAACTTCCTTGCAATTTGATGAAATAGTCTCATCCTTGCTGACAGAGGAGATGAGACGGAAAGATATGAAGATCCAGAATGGTGATGCCTTGTTTGTATGAGGACAGTCCCATAACAGAAACAAAAATAAGTCATCGAGTGGGAGATCTAAATATAGAGGGATATCTAAATCTCCAGCAAAACCTATAAAGGTAGTGTGCTGGAAATGTGGAAAGGAAGGGCACTACAAAAGGAACTGTAAATCTAAAGCTCCTGATGAAGGAAATGGATCTGATGATGCTCCTTCTACAGAGGCAAAAACCACCTCAGATGAAGGTGGGGATGTGTACTTGGCTTCTTCAAGTACACATGTAGATCATGAGGCATGGTTGATTAACTCAGGTGCATCCTTTCACTTCACTCCCCATACAGAGTGGTTTTGTGAGTATAAGAAATATGATGGTGGTGATGTCTTCTTAGGGGATGATAGGAAGGCTAGAATCGTTGGTCGCGGAAAAGGAAAGTTGAAGTTGCAAGGTGGAAGGGTTAGAACACTTCAGGGTGTTCTCCATATTCCTGCATTAGCAAGAAATCTGATTTCTGTAAGCAAGCTAGATGATGTAGGTGTAAAAATAGTGTTCGAGAAGGATACCTGCAAAATGGTTGAGGGAGAACTAGTATTGATGCGAGAAGTTCGGATTGGAACTCTGTACAAGCTACAAGGTAGCACTGTTATTGATGGGTGCAAGAGTTTTGTGGTTCCTGAAAGTGGAGTAGAAAATCTAGTGGTGTCTAGAGAGAAGACCATGCTATGGTATCAAAGGCTTGGACATATGAGAGAGAAGGGCCTTCAAATACTTCATGGTAAAGGTATGGTAGAAGGTATGAGTAATAGCTCTCTGGATTTCGATTTCTATAAAAAATGTGTATATGGGAATCAAAATCAGGTTAGTTTCTACTCTGGTGGTGAGAGGGAAAAACATATATTAGAACTTGTGCACAGTGGTGTGTTTGGACCTGTGAAGGTTCCATCACTAGGTATGTCTGTGTACTTTGTATCATCTATAGATGACTTCTCAAGGAATACATGGATATATTTCCTTAAGAAGAAATCTGAAATCTTTGACAGGTTTAAATAAATTAAGGCTCTGGTGGAAAACCAGACAGAGAAGAAGATAAAGGTGTAGAGGACAGATAAAGGTGGAGAGTTTTGCAGTAAGGAATTTGAAGAATTCTGTAAGAAGTGTGGTATAGCACGGCAGAAGACTAATCCATACACACCTGAGAAAAATGGAGTTGCAAAAAGAATGAACAAGACGTTGATGGAAAGGGAAAGAAGCATGCTCAGTGGTGTTGGGTTAGGATAGGAATTTTGGGCAAATGTGATGGAGCTAGCATATTAGTTGGTCAACAGATCACTTTCATTAGTGTTGGAGGATAAAACTCCACAAGAGGTATGGACTGGTAAGAAACCCTCTCTTTCACATCTGAGGGTATTTGGATGTGATGCATATGTACATGTTGCAAAGGAGAAAAGAACCAAGTTGGATAGTAAATCTGAAAAGTGCATCTTTATTGGGTATACAGATGGTTTAAAGGGTTATAAGCTTTGGAACCCAGTAACAAAGAAGGTTGTGTATATTCGAGATGTGGTGTTTAGAGAAGTGAAAGATGTTATTAAACATGAAGTCCAACCAAAGGAACTTGAGGAGATAGAGTTTGAGATTAAGGAGGAGGAATCAGACTCTACAGCAAAGGAGAAATCAAAAGACAAAAAGCCACAAAATCTAAGTCTGAGAGGATTAGTTCAAGAAAGAAGGAAACCAGAAAGTTATAGTCCATCTACTTTCTATTCAAATTTTGCTTTATCTATTAATGATGATGATCCCAAAATTGTGAAGGAAGTAGTAGATTCAGAGGATGGAAAACTCTGGAGAGAGGCCATGGTTGATGAAATGGCATCTTTGCACAAAAATGAGGCTTGGAATATGGTGGAATTATCGAATAGAAGGAAACCCATTGGAACAAATGGGTGTTCAAGAAGAAGAAAAATGCAGAAGGAAAGGTGGAGAAATACAAAGCTCGGTTGGTAGCAAAAGGCTATTCCCAGGTGCTAGGAATTGATTTTGGTGATATTGTTTCTCCTATTGCTAAGGTAGATTCTATTATATTACCTTTATTTGTTGTTGTTGCTTTTGATTTTGAGGTAGAACAGATGGATGTGAAGACAACATTTCTTCACGGGGATCTAGAAGAGGAGATCTACATGAAGCAACCTGAAGGTTTTGTGGGTGAAGGGTAAGAAAGAAACAGTATGCAAGTTAAAGAAGTCTTTGTATGGGTTAAAACAGTCACCAAGGATGTGGTATCATAAATTTGATACATTTATACAGGGACTTGGCTTCACTAGAAGAAAAGTAGATCACTATGCTTATTTTAAATTAATTGATGACCATCTTATTTATCTGGTCTTGTATGTGGATGATATGTTGTTGGTTGGAAATGACAAAGAAATTATCTAGGATTTGAAGACCTAATTGTCCTCCAAATTCAACAAGAAAGATCTTGGTGCTGCAAACTATATTTTGGGAATGGTAATTACATGATATTGGGAAAAGAGGAAGCTCTAGTTAAACCAGAGGAATTATGTCATGACAATATTGTAGAGATTTAATATGCTGGATGTTATCACCCTAAAAAAAAAAAATTAACTTTGGAAAGTTTGACTTGTTTCTAGTCATGGTCTTATAATAAGTTTTGAGTCATCGCACACTTAAAGGGATAAGTGATAGGATTAGAGTCTCAATAGTGGCATTCTAATTTCCAAACCCTTGTTCTAGTCATGGTGTTAAAGGGTCTCTAGGTCATTTCATGCTTAAAGGGTTAGGTCATAGGGTTAAAAGTCTTTAAGGTCATATTTCATTTCCAAACAAAGTTTGACAACCTTATTCCATGTCTTAGAAGTCTCACCTTGTGTTTAGAAGTCATATCTCAAGTCATTTTGAAGAAATTTTGAAATTAGCTACAAATCCACATTTTCATAGCGCAGATAGTGTAAAAAACCTGTTTTGCGCTACGAAATCACTAAAGCGGCCTTTTTCAGCAGAAAAAACTCAGTTTTTTGTTTTAAGTAGTCAACTTCCAAGTGGTTTCTTGAGCAATTGAAAGCATATTTTGGAAAAATGAAAGATGTTCTTCTCCCTAACATACCTATATACAAAAACCTCTTTCGGTTTCTTCAAATTCATTATGAGCTAGGAGAAGTTGATGACTCAAATTGCACTACGAAACTGTTGTAAGAGCAGTTTTTCAGAAATCAAAAATTTCCAGTTTACACCTAATATTCAAAGACCGTTTTTGGCTAGTAGGAAAGGTATTGCAAAAACCCAAGAGAGTTTATTTTTCAGAATAGAGTGGTATACAAAATCCTCCTTCAGTTTTGCAAAATACATTTTTGATGAGGAGATTCTAGGAACACCATTGAAGACCAAGGCTACACTGTAGGGACCATTTTCCTAATTTTCATGACATATAAAGGAGAAGTGATTGAAGGCCAGCAAGAGGGTTATGGACATCACCAAGGTCGAAGTTAAGGAGGAGCAGCTATCAAGTATCAAATTTAATTCATAGTTTAGGTTGTGACTATCATAATAAGGAGTTGTACTCCTAATTGTATTAGGACTCTAAGGTTGTTAGTTAACTGCCACTTGTAATTAATAGTCTGTTTTAGGTATGAATGGGTGTCAAGCTAGGAAATTTGAATTCCCCTCATGTTGGATCAAGAATCCAAGATTGTAATGATAACTCTATAAATGACAAGAGGTGGAAGGCCTCAAGGTTGGCAATTTTCAAAAGAGACAAGCATACTGTGTTATTGTAAGAGACTGTGTGTTTTTATGTTAATACAGAGATTTTGGCTTCACTACTTAGGATTTAGAGAGAGTTTTAATGTTTGTTTTCCTCATGGCTTTCTTTATCTACCTACTTGTAGTGGTATGAACACATGTTACTTAGAATTCATTGATAATGCTCTAACTTCCTTCATGTGTTTATGAACTATGTTCCTTGCATTATGACTCCGTTTTGCTGATATATTAACACTCTTTATGCCTTGACTTCCATGTTAAGCTAATATTTCTATTGTACTGAAACATGCTCAGACTCCATAGCCCAATATATGTTTGTTGATTGGTATTTCAACCATTTATACGTTTTCATTTGTTTTTCCATAGAGTTAGCCATCTAATCCTTAAATTGATATCTTTAACTGAGTGAGAGAGCCCTCTCAGGTTGAGGAGGCTAAGCCTTAGCCAAAAGTTTGGTATGAAATAGTTACTCAAAGTCTTCCTGATTAGCAGCCTATCAGGGTCTCGTTTTGTGATATCATTTTGGTGCATCTGCCGGGAGTTTGAAGATTACTCATTCCTGAAATCTAGAAGCTGAACTTCTGAAGGTAGCAGGAGCTCAGAAAGTTGTTCAAGGCTGCATCTACCTTGGTGACTCCACACATCAAATAACAAATTAGAAGGTGACTCCATTGCTAGAAGATCAGTAGCTTGATGAAATTTCAAGATGAGTGCCATTGCAAGAATGAATGCCAGGTATGCCCCTATGAATTAGTCTCATATCCCTGGTTTTCCAAATCCTATGCTAAAGGTTGAGTGGTTAGATGATCTTCCAATATTCAGAGATGAAAAGAAAGACAATGTTGCTCTTCATTTGGTTAGGTTCCATATGCATGTACGCAGTCTTAAGGTTCAGTTCCCTAAAGATTGTCTCATGAAGATTTTTATGACCATTTTAGAAGGAAAAACATGGTTTTGGTATAAAGGCTTGGAAAATGGTTCATTATATTCTCTTGCTAATTTCCATGATGAATTCTATGAGATTTATAAAGAATGTCATCCTTCCTTACTTCTGGTCAAAGATTGTTGTAAACATTCTGTGAATCTTATTCAGTATTTGGAGGATTGTTATGATGATGATGAATTTATGGATGAAGAAATTTTAGAGGCTCTTCATAATGATACATTTCAACAACTAGAAGAAAGGATAACGTCCCATGACGTGCAACATAGAAATCAAGAAGAGTATACCTATGAAAATCATATTACATTCTCTGAGATTGATGTAGAGATGTAGCAGACTTGTCAGTCTTCGGATCATAATGAAGATGAAAATAATTGCAAACACCAAGAAGAAATATTGGAAGAATTTTTTTATAACCCTCAGGAAGAGGAAAAGGTTGATCATTTATGTAATTCCTTGTAGCAGATTACTTCAAAGAATGATCATTACAGTGTGAAAAATTACATTGTCTATGGGTATTCATGCAGAAAGGTAGTTGGATAACTTATCAAATAAATGTTATGTGACTAAAGATCAGTTGTTTGAAGTAACAGGATGTTATGAGGATCATCAAGTTGATCATGTATTCTAGGATCCTATAGCTAAATACATGGAAGAGTTTTACTCTCTAGTGTTTCAGTTTTTCTATGAAGATCAGAGGCAATTTCAGTGGCAGTGGTCATCACAATATCATAGCTGCTTTGAACTTCAATGTAGTAAAAAAACTCAAATATCAGATAAAACAAATGATTGGCTACATTGGAAATTTCACATTGATTGAGCTGAAAGAAGTTTTCAGTTGATAGGGTAGGTAGGTAGGAAGATGCAAATAAGTTCCAGGTTGGCTGAGTAATTTTTACTAGGTACAGTTTGAAGAAGATTGGGCAGAATTTCAAAGTTTTCATTTTTAAGGGAATGGATTGTAGCACTGGAGCTACTAGTTCTTAGCATACCACAAGGGGCATACTATCCATAGTGGAGCAACTGTTATCACCCTATTTTTTCTTTTAACTTTGGAAAGTTTGCCTTGTTTCTAGTCATAGTCTTATAATCAGTTTCGAGTCATCGAATGCTTAAAGGGATAAGTGATAGGATTAGAGTCTCAACAGTGTCATTCTCATTTCCAAACCCTTCTTCTAGTCATGGTGTTAAAGGGTCTCTAGGTCATTTCATGCTTAAAGGGTTAGGTCATAGGGTTAGAAGTCTTTAAGGTCATATTTCATTTCCAAACAAAGTTTGACAACCTTATTCCATGTCTTAGAAGTCTCACCTTGTGTTTAGAAGTCATATCTCAAGTCATTTTGAAGAAAATTTTAAATTAGCTATGAATCCATGTTTTCGTAGGGTAGATAGTGTAAAAAACATGTTTTGCGCTATGAAATCACTGAAGCAGCCTTTTTCAGCAGAAAAAAACTCTGTTTTCTATTTTAAGTAGTCAACTTCCAAGGGGTTTCTTGAGCAACTGAAAGCATATTTTGGGAAACTGAAAGAGGTGTTTCTTCCTAAATTACCTATCTACAAAAACTTCTTTCCGTTTCTTTAAATTCATTATGAGCTGGGAGACGCTGATGACTAAAATTGCACTACGAAACTGCTGTAGGAGCCGTTTATCAGAAATCAGAATTTTCCGTTTACACCTGATATTCAAAGACAGTTTCTGGGCAGTAGGAAAGGTATTGCAAAAACCAAAGAGAGGTTTATGTTCAGCACAGAGTTTTCTATAAACACTTCCTTCAATTTTGCAAAATACATTTTTTATGAGGAGATTCGAGGAACACCATTGAAGACCAAGGCTACATTGCAGGGAACATTTTCCTACTTTTCACGACAGATAAAAGAGAAGTGATTGAAGAGTAGTAAGAGGGTTATGGACATAACCAATGTTGAAGTTAAGGAGGAGAAGCTATCAAGTATCGAATTTAATTTATAGTTTAGGTTTTTACTATCATAATAAGGAGTTGTACTCCTAAATGTATTAGGACGCTAAGACTGTGTTAGCTACCTATACCAATAGGTTTCATTTTTCATGATTGGCAGGGGAAGTGCCAATATGATCTACTTTGGTGATACAAAGATCTCATATTTTTGTGGAAAAAGTATACCTACATTTGGTTAATGCTGCCCTACTTCAGAATGGGTGATCCAACAGCCTAAGATGGGTCATGCCATATTTCAATTTTTGCTATAGATTAGAGAAAGAAACCTGTCCAAACAGCTCAATCTTGGCAGGTAAAGTAGATAGGTAGAGAAAGAAGGTTCCCAACTGCTTAATCTGGGGCCTTGGAAGCAATAAGGGTAGCTTTAGATAGAAAGTCAAAAGAAAAAGCCAAAGGAAAAGAAAAGGCACAAAAGGGTTTGCAAATCTAAGTGCACCCTCCTTGGAGTAACAAAAAAATGCTAGGCAATAGTGTGGGTAGGCAGAGGGGGTTGTAGAAATTTTGGTTCATGGCATTGCACTGGCCTAAAGCAAATGTAAAAACATGGTGCCAGTACAAATTGCCTATTTGCAGCAGTCTTACAGAAACTTAATGAATCATGTCTAACTTCCAGATCACCCCCTATCACATTCATGACTAACATCCCTATGCCACCCATGTTCATAAAAGAAGTCAAAGTCTTTTGTTGGTTCTAGTTTCTCTAAAAGCCACATTTCTTGTGCAAAAATTCTTTTCATTTTGATCTACTTCCTAAAAACAAAGTTGATTTCATATAAACAACTTAGTGTTCTACCCCCCTCTTCCACCTTTTTCACTCATATTAACTACTAACCTATCACTATTTAACTCCTTATACCCCCTATTCCCCATATTACTATGTAAAACTTGGTAAAAAACCCAAAAAATCTAAGTATCCCCTTCCCCGAGCATTATAGCTCTATGTATGATTTTCAATGTCTTCAAGTGCTAAAAACATTGAGCGCGACCTAGAGAGCGCCAAAAAATTAATCCTGGGATTAATCCGGGATTTGCTCGGATTAATTAGCCAAAAACCCGCTTTGTAAGTTAACCTTTGTAAAAACCCATTTTAACCCGTAACTCTCCAAAAAACCCAAAAACCCACTTTTTCTAATGTTTCCGCCGGGCTCGTATTTCCAAAATAATAATATTTTATGTTGCCCCGCCTCCCTTATCGTACTTGCAGCTTATCAACCCGTCGACCGTCAGATCTGGGCTTTCCCATCCGACGACCCACATGCATATTGGACGAGCCTCCATCACTGAAAGATACCACCCGAGAAACTGTCAGAGGGTGACATCAGGCCTCTGCCACGCGTCACCCCCAGATTTTCTCGAGTCACCCTCTGACAATACCGCGACCGTATAGAGGGCGGTCCGAGAAAACCCACTTACCACTCTATTATACCACCTGCCCACACCAGCGCCACGCCCGCCCACGTCACTTCCACTCAGCGCCCTGTCAGCACCCTCACCCGCCAGTGCTCCAACGTGTCTGCCACCTGTGCAATCCCCGTGGACCACTCACAGGGTGCCACGTCACTCGATGACGTCATGCTGACATCACCCGACCCTGACCCCACCTGATGACGTCATGCTGACGTCATCCAAAAAGCGTGCCAATACCCAAAAAGTCCATATTTTAGCCAATTTTCGCATTTTTTCTCACTTTTGCAAATTGAACTATTGCTCACCTCTGCATGTAATTTACGACCACCTGTCGCCAACCTGCAAAAATCAACCTGAAGGACGCTACCGCCTCCCACCCGCCTGCATTTGCGACCATTGCCGGAAATTCACCAGGTATTTACCCAAAGAATCCCCTCAGAGCTTAGTTTTGTCCATAATTCTCCAGAATTGAATTAACAAGAGTAAGGCAACCTGCATTTACCACCAAATTCTCGGTAAACCAGCACTCCTTTATAGGTGTAGAGCCGAAATTCACCTGCTGAACCCATATACAGTCACCTTTTCCGAAATTCCCACTCTGTCCGCGCATTCGTGGACTGAAAACCTGAAAGGCGTAATTCACCGGGAACACAGTGTTGCCAGTCCCTGCAGTCCCTCAATTAACTCTCTTTGAGCATTCTACACCATTTTCCCCACAGTTGCCTCATTTACCCTTGCAATTGGCTTTACTTCTGCAAAATTAGCCCTCTGTGTTCCCCTGCCCACTAAAACCAGTTCCAGTACAAACTCACAAGTACTACCCATCCATGGAAACATCAGTAGCCCTGAATGTTTAGCCTCTGAATGCCCCACACAGAGAGCTAGAGTGGAAGGCCCTAGGTGATAGAGATTACCAAATGCTAGACTGCACTTCCATGACCTCCAAATTCAATATCCACCTGCTGAATGAGTTGAAAGCCCAATATCTCAGTGGGGCTGATACCTTAGGAATTTGGGACTCCAACATACCCATTTACAACCTTCCTCAAGTCAATGTCCTCCCAGACTTGATAAATCAATGCCGCTCTAGCTATGACCCCTGTCAGAGAGACGTTCTCAGCCCCTCAGGCTCAGTATTGTTCTATATCACCCTTGAGGCCATCAATGAAATTCTGCATTTTCACACTACAAAGCCCTTAACTTCTCTCTCCATCCATGACTTGATAACGAAAGGGGGCAAGTTGTCCAGTGCTCAGACTGCCAAGATTAGTCAGTTGTTTATCCAGCCACAATTTGAAGCTATGAGCACCACCCTTCCTATAGCTTATCAATATCTTAATGAGCTGGGCAAAATGCTGGTGGATTTGATCAGTTACATCCTGGGTTATGGGACATATGAGGATGTGGATGAAACCATTATGGCCATGTTGTCCATTTTCTCCCCCGGAATGCCTCCTGCTGTGCATTATGATTTTTCCACATTCATTGCCAATAAGATTCATGAGCAATTGATGAATCTAGAAAGGGAAAAGGTGTTTAAATACACTAGGTATATATATCATTTATTCTTGTTTTATCAGCCTGATGCCTTCCCTGTCCCTCTCAAGAAGCTAGATGCCCAGGGAAGCCCAAGGTATGTTGTGTTTTGGTCTTCAGTCTATCATCTTTTAGCTTATTCACCTTACACGTACTGTGAATTCATTGACCTTTTCATCCATCCAGCTATGACCTTGTTATTGGGTGTCCCTCCTCCCAGATTGACAGAGGAAATGCAAAGAGTTCTTCACCTCTCAAAGGCCTACAACATTGGTGATTGGTACTTTTACCAACACCACACAGTAATCAGAATATATGGCTGTGAGTTGAGTCCTTATACGCTGCCAAGATATGTCCCTATGAGACTCTTTGCCCTAGAGTACTTTAGGCAGTTTGGAAATGCAGACTTTGTCCATTTCCAAAG
>APFE030141803.1:0-11366 GCA_000404065.3 Pinus taeda
GCTTCAATCAAATTATAAGTCCCTTGCCAAGTGGTCCTGGTGAGTCCTAAGCATGTTGTATCTGATATAAGCCCTTTAATTTTTCCAGTTGGATCAGCGACGGCTAACCCTGCGGCTGGCGGAGCAGTAGGCATTGTAGTGTTTTTGGATTTCTTTCCCATTCCACTTTCTTCTGTTTCTATGGAAGAATTCTGCGCAGAGTGAAAGATAAGCACAACACATGCAACAATAACTTGAATTGAACAAAATGAAATATATATAGATCTTGGTGCATTCATAGTGATTATTCGACTTAAGGTGGCCTTAGGATCAAATACGCGGATAGACTTCAAGCCTGGTATTTTTTATTAAATGGTCGTTATGGCCTGTCAATCTCATTAATTCCAGTTGCTTCGATTAATGGCCCAATGATTTATTTGAAGCGTGCTAAGGGTGATTTGGCGGTTTGAATGCGGATGAGCGGCTTTTCCAAAAGATATGGCCCTAATTACGAATAAATTATATTAAACCGCCTTTATGACTGCTACTTCGAAAACTGTGCGATTTTACCCATTACACCATCGGGCATCGGGAACCGTTAAGTTATTGCATTTGTTATGTTTGGAATCATCGATCGCTGATGGCGATATCGCATCGCGTCGGGCATAGCTGGTAGGGCCGTTTAAGATGAGGGCATGGTAAATCCCCGATCGCCGATAGCGATATCGCATCGCATCGGAAGAGGGGGATCTTAGCTGTGCTTTAAATGTTACCGCCGATTTGCCGATTTGCCGATTTCGCATCGCATCGCAGCAGGGATCATTGCTCACTTTACATTATGTTTTGCCGATTGCCGATTTCAGATTGTGATTTCGCATCGGCGAACACCAAGATAACCCTTAAGTTGAGCTTTCCTTGTCATTGCGATATGCGATCTTGCGATCGCTTTAGCGCAATGATAAAGGTAAATCTTTTTATATTGGGGTTTATCGATTGGCTTTATTGAAAAAGCTTTTTAATGATGTTTCCTTTGATTCAAGCGTTTTTCGGAATAGAAATTTTAAACTCATACCAATCAAAAATTAAAAAGGGACCCATTTCACATTATAATTTTGAAATTTTAATGATATGAAATGGGGGGTTGTTGTAGGGCATAACAATTGGCGATTCGCTGGGAGAAACAATTATCTCTGAACAATATAGAAATACTTAAACTTTTTCACAATAGAAGTTTTATTCAAAAGGGAAAATTCTAATATAACTAGATATTGTTGCATTCTAAGAAAATAAAACTTTCTTTGCTAATTTCCTCTCTTGTTGAAAATAGATACATTCCAGACTTTTCCAAATTGGCACTTATTGGTTGATATTGCTAAAATAGGAAACTTCTCCAAATCAACTATTAAAATTAACTCCTTTGCCATAGGTAGAGCCTCTGCTGCCAGCAAACGTCCACAGTCTCGGCAGGGATACCTTTTAACCATATCATTATCTATTGTCCTATTCACTTCAGCGCATGATTAACAAAATGAATTCAAAAACATGTTTTTTCACATTTGTTTTCTTTTTCTTTTTCTGTTATTTTGAAAGATAAAAAGTCATTGTCCTGGTGTGGTCGCCAGTTGATTGACAATGCCATTCACTGGTAGTAATCTAACCGAACAAGCTGGCTCGTGATGAGACCCCTTGTCTTACAATTGAAGCCATTACCCTGTTTTGGTGTGCAGTGTTGGTAATGTCGGCTAAACTATTTCCCTATGAACATGGTAAGCAGGCTTGTAATAAGACCTCTTAACTTTTATAACTAGTATTCATGGAATTTCATCCTGAATAATCATGAACATAGGTAAGATAGGATAGACAATTTTCCTCCTTCAGGTAGGATGGATGACAAGGTAAGAGTTTGAGATGTTGAACTTGGATAAGCTTCTATTTTAATATTGATAACCTTTTATAACCAATTTTGAAAAATCTTAAAAAGATTTACAAGTTTTATAAACTTCAAGAGGAGTTCACTTGGATTGTATTGTCATCTCAGAATGCAATTATAACTAATTTCCTAGAAATTGTTCCTTTTGTTTAATACTTCTATTCATTAAAAGTAAATATCGCATTGCTTGTTTTCGAGAAACTCTTTGAATACAACAAAGGTCAAATAGAAAATGCCTGACAGTTTTATTTTCTAATTTTGCTACAAACTATAAAAATGCTATTTAAAAGGAGAAGGGGTTACCTCCTCAGTTGAAAAATTTCTTTAAGACTAGGCCATTAACAGGGAGAGAGTCTCTCATCCCTGACAAATCTTGTAGCATGAAGGTCGAATGGCCTATCTTTTCACAGATCTGAAACGGTCCAAGCCACATTTTCTGAAATTTGGTGTGTTTCCCTTTATCTTCGTGAGCTTTGTCCCATTTCAGGACTAAATCACCAACTTGGAATTCTTTAGAACGAGATGAGATTGAATCAAATGATGATTTGATGATCTGCTGATGTTTCGCATGAATATTCTTAGCTTTTTCTCTTTCTTCTTCTAATTTCAGGATTTGGTCATGTCTGAGTTGTAAAGAAGAAGAAGGATTTTCTTCAATCAATTGAACTAGAGATAGAGAGGGAAGAATAAGATTAGTTGGCAACACAACTTCTTTTCCATAAACAAGTTTAAATGGGGAAGAACCTATAGAAGCCTTTTATGTTATCCTGTCAGCCCATAGTGCAAATATTAAAGATTTGTTCTAGGTCTTGTGATTCTGTTCGATAGTTCGTTTGATAATTTTAATAAGGTTTTTGTTTGTAGAATCTACCAAACCATTACCATGAGGATAATAGTTAGCGGAATATTTGAGCTTGAAACCTCTTTTGATTGCGAAATCAAACATAGCATTGCCTGAAAAGTAAGATGCATTATCGAAAACAAGAGCATTCGGGACACCAAACCTGGTAATGATGAATTGATCTATGAATTCAATGATGGCTTCAGAGTTTGTTGTCCTTAGTGGAATTGCTTCAACCCACTTGGTGAAGTAATCGGTAGCAGTAAGGATATACTTGTGCTGTTTGGAAGAATTAGGAGTAATTTCTCCAATAATGTCCAGTCCCCATTGCTCAAATGGCTGTTCAATGTTGACCGGTTGTAGGGGAAAGGCTGATTTCTTTAGTCTCCCACTTGAAGTTTGACAACTTGGGCATTTCCTCACATATTCATGAGCATCTCTAAACAGAGTGGGCCAGTAGTATCCAGCATGGATGACTTTGTGAGCTGTTGTATCAACTCCGAAGTGGCCTCCTGCTGGTCCGTCATGCAATTCCTACAAGACCTTTTGTGCTTCCTATTTCTCAAGGCATCTTAGCAAAACGGAATCATAATTTTGTTTAAACAGAACATCATCAATAATGGTAAAATTTTTTGCTTTCAATCTTATGGCCCTTTTGTTTTTGTAGGACAAGTCGGGAGGTGCATATCCATTTTTTAAATAAAATATTAAATCAGCATACTGCGAGTCAGAATCAATGACACTTACCTGATTAATGGTTTCAGGTTGATCTGTATCGCTTGATTCCGGAATGTTAGATGCGTCTGCCAATAACCTGCAAAAACCTTGACCTCTAACAATCTTTGCTGGTTTTATTTCTAGGTCATATTCCTGAAGTGATGTTACCCAATTTGCCCTTTTTTCTCCCAGTTCGATCTGGGTTAACAGTTGTCTAACTGAGGAGAAAGGAACTATAACCTTTGTATGGGCTTTCAACAGGAATGGTCTGTAATGTTTAACAGCTTTATATACAGCAAAGTCTTGTTTTTCTACTTCAGAATAATTTAATTCTGCACCTTGAAGATTTGAGCTATAAAATGAAATAGGTGCTTCCAAATTGTGATCGTTGACCTGCGTAAGTACTGCAGCGTAAGAAGAATCGGATGCAATGGTATACAATGTAAAATGATTAGAAAAATTTGGAGTATTTAGAGCTGGGGCATCGATGATTGACTTCTTGATTAGTTCAAATGCTTCCTTTTCTGGTACTCCCCATTTGAAGACCGAATTTTTCTTAATCATAGTTTGAAGTGGTAAAATAATTTGAGAAAAATCTGGAACGAATCTTTTTACAAAATTGATTTGGCCTAAGAATGACTGCATGGATTTCTTATTATGAGGAAAAGGGATTTCAGAAATTTCTTTTATCCTGTCTAGATCGATATAGATGCCATCTTTAGAAACAATAAAGCCTAGGAGCTTACCTTGATCAAGAGCGAAGAAAAATTTCTTAGGGTTTAGAGAAATACCATATTTCTTACAGCATTGGAAGATCTGATTCAAATCATGAAAGTGATTGGATCTATCTCTTGAAAATACAGTGGTGTCATCTAAATAGACAACTACTGTTCTATTAATTAACCCTTTGAAAGCGATATCCATGACCCTTTGGAAAGTGGCTCCTGCATTAATAAGTCCGAAAGGCGTTTTCTGATATGTATATGTTCCCCACTTTGTTCTAAAGGTGGTTTTGAGTCCGTCATCAGGGTGAACCAGGATTTGATTATACCCTGAAAACCCGTCCAAGAAGGACATTAACTCTGAGCCAGCCACTGATTGAAGTATCTACTCCATAGTGGGTAATGGGAAATTATCTTTTAGACTTGCCTTATTTAAGTTCCTGAAATCAATACAAATCCTTATGTCACCATTCTTCTTCCTAACTGGTACCATATTGGAGACCCAATTCGAGTGTCGTACGGGAAAAATAATCTTGGCTTTCAAGAGTTTGTTAAGCTCCATCTTTATTTGACCTTCTAGATTTGGATGTATTTTCCTCAACTTTTGTTGAATTGGTTTTTGTTCGAGAAGCATTGGGATAGTGTGTTGAATAATAGATGTGTCATATGTTTTCAGATCATCATATCTCCAAGCGAAAACATGTTTATTCTTTCGTAACAAACTAACAAATGCTTCCTTTTCCTCTATAGAAAGTCCCAATCCTAAATTAATGTTTTGAGGATTTTGCTCGGTGCCAAGGTTTATTAATTCATACCTCAAAGTGGAGCTTTGAAGTTTTGTATTAGATACAGGTTTGAACCTTTCTTTAATTTCGTAAAGGTCTTCAAGCTTCACTATGCGTTTAGGGATTGAATTTTCCTCATGTTTACCTTGTATTTGAGTATCATGTTCATCTTCCTCAATGATTTGATTGTCATAGGATTTTTCAGAGGTCAGAAATTGTAAAATGTCTTCATCATGGTTAAACACTCTCCAATTGGTTACATTATCAGGAATGGATGGCCTGAAAAGTAATTCTACTAAAAACCTATCTGGACTATAGTCTTCGGAAGGGAGCAGCTTGGAAGCGACATTGGCTAGAAAATCAGCTGCGGAGTTTTGCGCCCTGGGTATGGAAGATATATTGAATGCTAAGAAATGGGAGGTAAGTTCTTGTACCAGTGATTGATAATGCTTAAGATGGTTCGAAAGACAATGAATTGTATTTCTTACCTGTTTGACAATAATCTCAGAGTCGCCAAAGACTTTTAAGTACTGAACTTTGAGGCCGATTTCTTTGTACAGTCCTTGGACAAGCACTTCATACTCGGCCGTGTTATTAGTGCATTCAAATTCTAATCTACAGGACAACATTGTTTTTTCTCCTTGCGGGCTGACCAAAATGCATCCTGCTCCTGATCCTTCGGTGGACTTAGATCCATCAAAATATAAAGACCAAAATAATGAATTATCTACAGTTTTTGTTACAACATTCTCAGTAACATTAACGCATTTAGACCTGTCGGTCTGTGAAAAGTTTTCAATCTGTGATGCGAAATTGTTGACTGAGAAAGGAGATGGCTGGGCAACATAATTGCCGAAAAATGACTCTGAAGAATAGTTTCCTAGGATATTATTGTTGAACGCGACTGGTTGATTTTCTTGTTCAAATTCTGTAACAGTGTGGGTCATATGTTTTTCTCGATCAATCTTTATTTGATTGGGCTTGCCCTTATATGGGAGCCACATGTGTGACCAATCGGTAGAAATATACCCATGGAGTTTTTCTGACCAATCCCTGCTTAAAATTAATCCATAGAATTCAGGTATATCGGCGACTAAGATGTCAATCCTTTGGACTATTCTTGGATCTGCCGATAACCTAATTGTTACAGAGTTTATTTCTCCTAGAACCTGAACTTTAGTTCTATCTAACTGCACGATGTGAATAGAGGACTTCTGGGGTTATATATTTAGTTTGGAGCAAACCGAAGCAAGCATTATATTCGAAGATGCCCCAGAATCGATTAAGCAGTTGTGCAGATTTCGATTATAAATTTCATAAGTCAGAAGAAAAGGAGGGGTATGGGAGTTCGATCTATCTCCAATCAGAATTGTGTCGGTTGCCTCAACTCTTCCAGTAGGGGGTTGTCCTGAGTCGCTTGCAGCTTTAGTGGTGGGAAGAGGTGAAGAAGGGACAACATTAAATTCTTTGAGTAGTAATTTTTGCTGATGCTTCAATTTACTAAGTTCAAACATGGTGATGTTTCCCTTAGTTTTCTTCATGTCATCGACAATGTTGTAATCCATCGAATCAGAAATTACCAAAGTTTTAGATGATGAAGGTGTAGTAGAGGACGATGGCTGATTGTTAGATACTGTCGCTGCTGGCTTCCTAACGGGTACCTTTTCCTTTACGGTATTGGTTCCAACACTCCTTTTCTTTGGATTAGCTTGAACGGGTTCGAAAGTACCTTTACTCCTTGTAGTGACGGGGAAGGCTTCTTGTTCGACATCAGTATCGGAATTAGGGAGTATAAAGTCCCACATTCCGTGACATTCAACTACTTCCTCTTCTTTTCCTTCGGATGGTATCACTATTTCTTCTTCTTCTTCTTCCTCAGGATCTGAGTCTGCATATGAAATAACATTAGGAGGTTTGGACTTGGGTTTTTTGAAATTCCTATATGGTTTCTTCGTTGAGGATTCTGATACTTGTTTCTTGATCTCAACCATTTCGTTCGAAATAGTTTTAAGGACTTTTTGAAGGCCCTCCATGTCATATGGATCCTTAGTATTCTTTTTCTTAGAGTCGTCTTTAAAGGACATTTTTTTAGATTTTCTTTCTTCCAAGGCAGTTTTCTTCTCTAAGGCGATTACACTTTTTTCCATAGCGAGTGCTTCCTTCATGTTTTCGGCTAATGTGGGCTGTTTAGCCCTATCAACAAATATAGCAATGTTTGAAGGCAAAGCAGTGATATACCACTCGCTTCTAAATTGTTCGCTTGGCTTATCATCAGTGGGGATCTTGTTCAAGAGTTTGTTAAATCTGGATTTGAACTCCTTGATGGGTTCTCTTGATTCGATCCTTAAATTTGAAAGATCATGAACAAGTGTAGCTAAGGATCTGTCATCACCGTATTTGGTGAGAAACTGTTCCTGGAAGATATTCCAACTTGTGATGGATCCAGAGGGCAGGAAAAATACCAAGACCCTGCAGATCCTTGTAATGAATAGGGAAACAATCTCACTACCACATCTTCTTCAGTGACTCCCTTTAAATTGACTGACAGCATAAAATTGTTAATATGTTCTTCTGCAGAAGTTCCCACATCTGGATTGAATTTGGGTAACCATTTTTCGGGGTAATCGGGTAAAGGATGTAAAGGTGCAGGCATGGTAACCGCACCAGGACTTCTCCATGGTCTTTGGGCCATTTTAGGATTACCAACGATTGCTTGTGGTGTTCTAGGTGTTTGAGGGGGAGGTGGAAGTACAGAATGAAAAGATTGCGATGCTTGAGATGCAGTCCCTTGGTGAACAACTATATGAAGTGGTGAAGTGGGTGTATGACTTCGCACAGGCGATGATGAAATGGAAGATGATGGGGAAAGGGTTTCGCTACCAGAACCTTCAGCGGTCTTTTTGATCCTTTTCCTTTCGGGTAAGGGAAATTCTGGTGGTTCAATACCTAGCTTTTCACTTTGGAGTCTGGTAAGATGAGGGGTAAGCGAAATTGCGAAGTCTGACTGCCTTGTGATACTTCAGATCTAGGAGGAGAAATTGAGAAGCCTTGAAGTTTCTGGATGATGGATTGAACTTCAGGGGACTCAGGTCTTAAATGTTCTGAAGTATGATGTAATTGAGCAGTAGTGGTTGATTCCTCTTCGTCTCGTCTGGATACTGGAGATTCAGAATGTGAACGAGATGTCCGAGGAGAGACGGATGGTGAGTTACTCTTTGAATGGTTTGTAGGTGTTGGCTTACTCGCCATTCATAGCGGATGGCCCTCCTTCTAGCGCCAGAAATGTTGAGGCCTCGGAAATCGTTGCCACAACATTTGGGATAACCACCCGGTCCGGACCTTGGTACAACTCCTTTTCCATTTGGAATGGTGGCTCCGACTGGAGATAACGGGACCAGTTTCCCGATAATGAAATAAAAGGGATGAATGGGTAATGAATAGTTTGCTTGAGTGATAGGCGAGTAACTTATTCTATGGATGAAAATAGGGAAACTAATACTAATCCCGGGAACAACTTATTCATTCAGAATGCAGCGTTAAATAATATTTATCTATCTAACAGGCATATAGATGACTCTGTAAAATAAATAAGAGACGTTCAATCATTTAAAGATTGCTTCACATGAATAGTCACAATGAAGCGATAAATACAAATTACTGCATTCACTGTTTATATCATCGATACATATATACGATTGAAAAGAAAGCATGCGATAAACAACCAATAGTGGAACACATAAAGCATGCTGTGAAAAACACATATATATCTAAGCGATAATAGCAAGAGCGATTTAAACAACAATTCATATAACGAAAATGAATACAGACGCAGATAATAGTACCATGTGAGCTGTAGATAGATCCGAAATATCAATCGCTATTCACAATTCCTTCTTCAACATAGAAATGCTTTCAAACAATGACAATAGTGCACATTTGCATAAAAGCCTTCTTCATCAAATTCAGAATAATTGGTCAAGTTTTATAAAAGAATATCCCTGAAGTACAATAGTGCAACTTCAGGATTTAAGTCATCTACAAAACTTTACGACCCTTTCTAAATGCATGAAAGGGTCTATAAATACTACTAAACTAAAAAGATCTATGAAAAAAAATCCTACTAAATTGGTATCAGTAAATGTGGTCCATTTCTCAGGGGCGATCTGGAAGTCGGCGAAGTGAGTTATGCCTCAGGTTGTTTACCCTTAAACCTTAGCTGGCTTATCGCAAGCATTGGTTCTACTTCAGGCGGTTTGTTGAGGCGTAAAATGAATTGGGTGACGAAGGTGGCATCTTGAATGTCGGGTATAATATACCCGACAACATCAGTTAGGCATTTCAAGGCGGCTCTTTGGCTGTATGGCTTGATTAGGAAGAACCAATAAGCATCCCACGTCAGACTATTGATTCCAACGATCAATCTTGCGTTTTTCTCCAGGTCCAGATAGCATGAATGCTCCAATATATTTGCTGTTGTTAATTGACCTGGAGTGCATTGGGAAATTATGTTAGATAAATATAGTGTATTATTTACTAATTCAATCAAATTTCCACTGATTGTCCTGCATCTGGAAGTTTCTCTTTCTGCTTTCATTAGTTGCGATTGCCATTCTGTGAATAATATCTCTTTGTGCGATTCCAGAATCCTCGGTAGATTAGCTGCCTGGCCTATATCGGAATCTTGCCATTCTATAAAGTTTCTCAGTGTTTCTTCGGCCTGATCCAAGTCGGTCCTTGCTTTGTCTACTTTTTCGCTTATAGATGTTGCCAATTCGCACAATGGTTCTGCTCGTATAATCTGTTGACATAGTAGTTTAATCTGATTAATCAATCCCTTATTTAGCTGGAACGCTTCTGTTTTGAACTCATCTATCTGAGGGAGATTTTTCATTTGCTCAATTTGAGTGTTCAATTGAGAGATTTGTTCATCTTTTGCTTTCATTGTTCCCTCAGTTGATATTCTTAACTGCTCCAATGCCTCTGATAGTTCCTTTTGCCTTTGTATTGCGCCTTCATCAATCCTCTGTTTTTGTTCTTGTAATTGCCTGGTCAGCTGATTATTGTTCTGCTGCTGAACTAGCAATTCTTCCTCTGCCTGCTCTGCCCTCTGCTGAACTTCTGATATCCTCGCCTGTAGTGAAGAGATGTCTTGGTCTTTGGCTTTTAATAGACTGCTTACCTCCGATGCCTTATCAATGGTTGCTGTTGAATATGCTCCAACGAATTGCGATAGTTTGGTTAAGTCATCGGAGGGGTCGAAGTCCTCTTTCCATACAACATTGTCCGTCACTGTCAATTCAGGGAAAGGGGAAGGTTGATCAGTTCTTCTCCTTTTCCTCTGTCTCTTTACAACAACTTTATGCTTGGGGCTATAAAATACATCTAAAGGGGGGATTTCTTCAATTTGCAAAAGGATCTCTCCCGTTGGATCTCTAAGAATTATTTCTGGTTCTTTTGTTTTGGGTAGGCCGCTGGTTTCACCTGAAACCGATTTCGATATCGCTTCCTGTGTATCACCTTCTTTAGAAACCTCATCACCTTTCGAGCACTCTGGGTTATTAATAATTGTACTGAATTGTTTCCATTGCTGGAGCAAATTCGGATAAACTAATGTATCATTGTTATTCATAGAGCTGCTCTCTTCTTGGGTCTTTGCTTGGTTTTCTTCTTGTCGCTGAACATTTTCTTGGGTCACCTCTTGCTTCTAGTTATGCGCTTCCTCCTGTTGTTTTGATGTAGTAGGAGGTGGTGTGTTATTTCGTTGCTCAGACTCGCTTGACCTGGTTGTTGTCGGAACAGTCGCTAACAGGTCTAAAGGCAGAGTTTGCAACCTCTGTTCTCTAATTCTGTTAAATTCAACTAGTCCTTCATCATTATACACATTTCTGGCAAGCGATTTGACTTGATACAGTGATTCGGCTGATGCGAACAAATCTTCAAATTTATCTTCTTTGTGTTCGGCCTTGGCCAAATTGGCCTGGTCGAGTGCATTGTACGCGATCTTCCTTGGATCATATTGTCTTCTTGGCAGAGTGACCAGAGTGAGCGAATTCATTTTCCCGGCTTCCTTCTCCGCATGCTTGATATCATGCAGGGTATACACTCCAATTCATAATGGGAAAGAAGGCCAAACATGTTTTTTAGCTCTTTTCAGGATCTGGGTAACCCCTTCAGCACTGATTTGATAGGCTACCTCCCTGGCAAGTAGCTTATCGGGGATGTAAAGTGGTAAAACATGTGGCTTAGCCTGACTGCCAAGAACTCTGATGTAGGTGAACTTATCTTCCCCAAACCAACTTGCTACTGCAGTCAAATCTATCCTTGCTTGCTCAGAATTTTTTGGGGCAGGCTTATTAAAAATTGAATAATGAATTGGCAACATAAAACCGTTG
>APFE030141804.1:0-70891 GCA_000404065.3 Pinus taeda
TTCAAATGGCCAACTCGATCACAGTGTTGGCATTTCACGATTTGTTGTTGTTGTTGCTGCTGTGGAAGAGGGGCAGAGTCTGGAACAACTGGAGCTGAACTGTCATAAGGAGCAGGTGAACTGTCATTAATGAAACCAACACTCTGAAACTGAATGGGCTTGGCATAGTCTGGAATATGAAAGGACAAGTCCTTTTCATATCCAAGACCGGTTCTGTGCTTGCTGTGGACAAGCTGTTCCCAAGGTCTGATGATGGGCTTGGGAAGTGCAGACTGAGTTTCTGCATCTGCATGTACAATTGTTGCATTATTAACTTGCTGTTTATGGGAGTCTGTTTCAATCTTCTGAACAGAAACAGGTTCAGAAAGATGACTCCATTACTGTAGTTCTTCTTGCTGCAGCTTTGTCTCAAGCTGCAAAAACTCAATATTCTCATGTGCAGTTTGCAGAGAGGTTTGGATGTCAAAGAGAGTTTCTTTGTTAACTTTGACCATCTCATCAATAGTGGAATGAATTAGGATATTCAATAACTTTAATGCATCTTCAAGTCTGGCCATTTTTCTTCAATGTCACTTAAAAAACACAACTGAGGCAACAACAACAGAAAAATAATATTGTACTCTTACTACAAGATCTTGTAAAGGTTTGTCAAGTGGCAACAATGTCGCGAAAGTGGTTGATGGAGCAAGACCAATGCAAAAAAATATATAAATGTGAAGATGAGTGTTTTCCTCAACTTCAAACTTTAGAGCATCTGGCTGCTATGGAAATCATGCAAAATCTCTACAAGAAACTGCTCCAAAATCTCTACAAGAAACTGCTCCTAGAATGACTGCCAAAAAATCTCTTCAAAATTGCTTCAAATTCACTTCATAATGTTGATCAAATCTTCATCTTAAGACATTTCACCCACTGGCAATATTCAAACAAGAATTACACTGCTTTATTGAGTTTCAGTTTTCATAACAAGTGGGTACATGGCCTGTTGTAGGTGTATTCTTTAAAAAACATATGATGGCACCAAAACCCAACTTTCATCTAGTTCATGATATGATGCACAAACACAATCCGATATTTAAAAATACAAAGCAGTAAAGACATAACATCAGCTTGGAGACGTGTGACCAATGGACTAATAAGTATGCCAAGAGTGACAAGCCTCTTACTCTGTTACAGAAATCCGCACCACTAATTTGACAATGGTTCCTGTGCCAGCAATAGAAGTCATTATCGACTGGGACTGAAGAAAAACTCAGTGAGAGTTTCTGTCAAACACTTGTTGGCATACTGCACTCTTATGCATTTGGAAGACCTTCAGCTCCGGCCTGCTTATTCACAGTCAATAGCAGAGAAAATGCCCAGCTCAACTTCTGGGAATTAGCACAAATTCTGGTCATAAATTTATCTCTGCATGGTGAATGAATTGTGATCCAACTGATTTCTATAGGTTCAGGAAATAAACTACTCTGTCCACAGCCTCCTTAAATGACAATTTCCACTCCCTTTTGGTATGGGATATGATGGTATTTTGCAAATTTTATATTCAGATTTGAAGATCTACAGCTACATCATACATGGACTTGAACATATTAGATTGGAGATATCCTGAGGGCTATGCTGCATACCATGAATTTGTATGGGCAGGAGTAAGAGCATTTTGCTCCAATTTCTTCTACTCCACAAACTCATTGAATCATGCCATACTGCTAGTCATATGATTCCCCATAATATGGTTATGAAGCAGCTCAACCATCCACGATTTCTGATTTTCCAAGACTTGAGTTTGTGTTGCTCATACTTACATTTCCTTAAGAGACAGTAACACTGCAGGCATTGGCGTTGTTGGGATTCTTCTTACAACAATCATTCTGTTTTGAAAACGAAAAGGATAAGATGATAGCCATGCCTATAAGAGGGCACCACCTTTGAGGAAAAAAATAAATCTTGGTCAATGCATCATCAGTGAGCAATTCTGCTTGTTCCAAACTAGGGAGTGTCCTTGTCACTGCTACAGCAATATGAAACATAAAGAAGGATCCTTTAAAAGGACAAAATCGTGGCAGCTACCATCTCACATGGATATAGAGGAATTTTTTTTTTTTTTTTTTTTATCAAGGAACTTGGATGATTTCTTTATAGCGTGGCATCAATCGGAATGATGTACTCCTGGCCCCTTATGCTTCAAAAAGAAGAAACATGCCATGTTAGGACCTCAGAATAATTCAAAAGATGAAACGTGCCCTGCCAGGATCACTGGAGATGATCCTTTGTCAGGATGCTGCTAGGTTCACTGGACTATTCAAACTCAGGCTGACCATTCATCGCATCTTCTGGGTATATCTATTTTCTATTTGCTGGTGTAAAAGGCAGCTGCATGGCACCACTATATCAGCAAGTCTTCACTCGACAGTGTTGCAGTATTTTCCAGAATAGCCACAGCCCCAATATGATTTAATGTGCAGCAAACTGATTAATATGGTGTCGCTTCCATAAATTCTCTCAGACTCAAAACAACCATAAGCAACTTGGTCTTGAACGCAGAGATGTCTGAAATTCAGAGAAACGATATTGCTACCACGTCACAAAATTCTTAATCAGAAAATCCATCTTCCAAATAAATCAGTCAGTCGATTGAGCTCCGCAGGCTGTGAATTTATGCTTTGTTGTTCATTATTGGAAACATGTGACCCTGCCGCCACCACTGATGTTTCACAAATTCTCTTCTCACTGAAATTTCATGAATAAGACGCAGCAAAAATTTGATCTCATTATCGAAACCATCGCCTTCTTCCTCATCCGCTTCAAATCTTCAAGCACCTGCAACTCGTTACATAAATCACGATTCACCACCGTTTTTTTTGGCAACATTCCATGGCCTTCATACAGGGAATGGATGGCAGAGGAGTATTGGAAATGACAATCTTCCACAATCACACTCTTCTCAATTTAAAATCCTCATTCAGAGTGGCAAAGACTCAATGCACAAAGATGCTCCCAACCAATGCTCACAATCAACTCCAAGGGATTTGAATTATGGCAGAGGGACATAGAATAATGGAAAATAAAAAAAGAGAATAATGGTAGGAGTTACTTGCAGAAAAAGCTAATTTGAGAGTTGGCTCTGAAATCTGATATGAAAAGAGGCTCTGAAATCTCGTTCCTCCGGTTTGTTAGCATTCAAATCCAGCTTTCACTCAATTTCAATGAACGACAGCAGGAGAGAAAATCGAGCTTCAAAGTCGTTCACAATTTGTCAACGTTTTCACCTTCCAAACGTAAATCCAATGTCAGATTACAGATCCAATGTATATACAACGTTTAGAAAAACGAAAAGAACGCTGCTACCAGGTCAGGGAGGTGTCAGTGCTGCAATATGGGCAGAAAATAGGAGTTACAAGAGAATCCAGCAGCGTGAAGAGGACAATGTATGGAGGCCCAACAGTCTAAATTCATAGTCTTGTCAGGGAATAATGGTAAATCGCAGCGCTGTTATACCAGTGCGCAGACTTTGATAGGCTGCAGGTAGGAATACAATGCCTAGTTGCAGATTTGATGCGCTCAGCTAATAAAATAAATGATCAGGTAATGAAGACTAGGCCAGCACTATTCAAGGCAACTCAGATCAGTTGCTCAGGGAAAACAGGCCACACATCATGGCTTTGATACCATGTTAAACAGACATGGACAACGAGAAAGAATAGGAAAGATAAAGCATGCATTGCGATTTTATTAACAATTTGATATATATTTATAGTACATTTGGTGACCGTTGGGATTCACATCCCAAGGTCCCTTGGACTACTTAGTCTGTTCACCTTCCACACTAACCCATTTAGGATTAGGTGTCCAACAATTTTAATAAATAAAAATAATTAAATAATTATATTTAAAATAAATTATACAATGAATAACAAAACATCACATAATTATAAATGATATATTTTTTAAATTGATATTTATTAGATTATGATATCTAAATATCCATAAGTAAATTGTTACATTTAAAAGTTGAATAATATAATTATATTATAATATAATATATATATATTATATATATATTATATATATAATATATATATTATATATATATATAATATATATTACTTTGACTGGTCTAATGGTTAAGAGCATGTGTTTCTTCTTAACAGGTTACAAGTTCCAAAAGAGAGAGGTAGAGTATCTATGCTTTCATAGACTTAGTAGTCAAATGACTACACTGAGGTGGGTCCCTTCCACAAACAACGTCACCTCATATACCAATTTGGTGTCTGGCTTGGTCGTGACTTAAAATTGGATTATCACAAATTTTGAAATAGATTATAAATTATAAATTATTGTTTTTAAACAGAAAACTAAAAAATAAAATTTTAAATAAAAAAATGTTGTTATTAGTAATATAAATTTTTTATTTACTAAGAGGTGAAAGTTTGATTCAAGTTTACAATAGATGTTAAATTGGGAGCAACAATATTATATTTTAAAAAATATTTCATCTCCACTTGTTGTCATCGCATTATATTGATCTCATGGTATACATTTATGGTAAATCAATTTGATAGTTCTAGATCTAGATCTCATTGACATCTCATAAGTCAATCGTGACAACAACTCATCAAATATAAGGCTTATAAATCATATCAATGTGGTTTCAGAGTTTGTGATTGTCTAAAGAGTCACTCTCCAACATTCACCCCCTTAATCACAAGTCTAAATAGTTGTACAATCATTTTTTTCTTCTTTAAATAAAATATTTGAACTAATGAAGATATTCCTAGAAAATAACCAATTTCTAGAAGTGAACAACTACCATTTTTTAACGCTCCCATTCTTTCTAATTACCATTTGTTTTGAGGATACTAGTTGCAATGGTGGAATTACCGAATATTTATTGATTTTTTTATTGATTGATAAGAATTTGAAACTTGAAGCCTAATATATGATATTCCCACTAGTCAAGTGCAATGTGAGAATTTTGTTAAATAGGTCCAAGAATGGGATTTGGATTCTTCTATTTTTCAATAGTTCATAGTCAAGATGATCTAGCTTAGAGCTTTGGATTCTTCTATCCTTCAATGATTCAAGGTTTCCTTGGGTTTTTTATGTAGTGGTTTTATTCGTTTATTAATAACAATCTTCACTTAATTTTTTTATTTTTATTTTTGGTTGACTACTAACCATTTTCACTTCATTTGGTGTTTTTTTCATTAACCGTTAGCCATCTTCCATTGACACTAGTAGTTTATGGTTTACCACTAAATATTTTGACTTGAGCAATGTGGTGGTTTTTAATGTTCACTAACAAAAATAATCTAAAATAATTGCTTGATATCTTCTTTCTTTTGTCGTTTCTTCTTTCACATGTGTCTTTACCTCTGTCTTGACTAGATAGTAACATTTATGTAGTTTCCTTACCTCTTTATTCAATATCAAATAATTTATCCATTGATAATGAATAATTTTCTTAAGTTAATTATTCTTTTGAAATATGAGAGGTTATTTCTCTTCCCATAATGAAGACAAAAATGGAGATCAAAACACAGACTCTGGATGTGACTAACTCTTTGACAATGTTGGCACTTATTTAGACAACTTCAAAAAATATTGTGTTTCCAAACATAATTGGTTTTGAGTAATCTAGAATATGCAAGTTGTTTCCTTTCTTATTTCCTAATCAATGTTTATTTCTATTGAATAATAACTCTTCCCAAGGTATAACAATGTCTTGGAAAGCTCTTAATTTTTCTCTTACGTTTCTTGACATTTATTGTTGTTGTTATTGTCATTTTGTGCTTCTTCTTATGAATCATCTTCAATCAACATTTCTGTCATCAATTCTCTACATGATTCTCTATCTATTCAGTCTTACACAACATAATGAGCATCAACCACCTGTATTATTGGGTGTTACAATTTTTATGAACAATTTGCATCATTTCATTTATAGCACATCCTACATCAAACGTTTGGATATGATACTCTATATCATATGTTGCATCAATCTTCTCTAGTAGCTCCTATGTGTCACAACATACATCAACTATTTGGACCTTCATATATATCACAAATTTTATTATCCTTTTGTTTTAGAAACTTTGTGTACCAAATTGCATTGGCATTCACAATAAATTTTGCATCAATATTTTCATCAATTTGATCTCATTTTTCTCTTAATTTTATTTTTAGTGCATCAATTAGTTCACCCTTCATATCTATTTGAGTTTGAATATTATCCACTAACTATAGTGTGTCAACCATGTGATGAATTGTGATTTTTTTATTATGTCAGTTCCACTTAAGCATTTTAACTTGATTTTTAATCCATGGTTGTACTCTTGCAATTTTATATTTCCTGAGAAGTGTTTTGCAAATGTTTTTCTACTTTACCCAAATTGTTTCTCGCTCACTTAATTAGAGGTCACCTAAGTGTTAGGTACTATAAATCATGCACCCCAAAGTGTGGTGACAATGTCCTAACTTACTTTGATTCACTTTACCTCATTCAATTCTAGGCATGCCTTTTTATAATTCCACCTTTTGACTTGAAAGTGTTTCTAATTTTTTTTCCTTTAATCAATGACTTAAGTTTATGCTTCAATTTGAGGATGGAAATAACATGTGAATGAAATAAAAAGGATTACATAATGTATAACATAATTACTTGAAACAAAAATGATTGCATCTGGACATAAAAACGTTTGATTACAAAAGGAAAGCATAAATTGTTCTTAAACACCTTATTCAATTTTGGTCAGATTTACAACAGAATAGGAAAAACAACATTTTTTTTAATATTTGTCTTTAAAAAAAATATTGAGCTAATTTACTCTCCCCATGTCTCTTTTGCACTTCTCTAAAATAATTAGAATACCTAATTTGTGTGTAAAGGGTGGACTTCTTTTACTTGATCATGTCGTACTAAACCAAGAGACTTTTTTACCTTCATTGAAACATTATGACCCATATAACTACTATAAACAACAATGATTACAGAAAAAGGTCCTACACAATGTGAATGTCACAATGACCAAACCACTCAGTTTAGTATTTATCTAAGGTTTCATATTGTGTCATTATATATGTTTACATATTGCCTAAATAGAGAGATACAATTTTCCAGTGCTATGTTATTTTTTATTTTTATAGGAGTAAGAGATGATTTATAACAAAATAATGGTGGCAAACCCCACATTCTGATCCCTCATTACAAGTCCTTTTCATTTTGTGAGTAAATGACTATCCTATGTCTTGAATATAATTTTTTGAATATGGATCGCAAAATTAAAAAAGTTATGCACACGTACTAAAGAGACTGGTGAATTTTTTTGAGTCATTTATCAGTGCTTTGGTGGTGTATATATAGTTCCTCAATGTGGCTCATCATCCAATGTCTTATCCCTTTATTAAAACCATTATAATTTTGCCACTTATACTCACTTGCAAGAGATAGATCTACAACCTCGTTCATTTGCAATCCATGCAAGAATTGGGCCTCTAAAAAAATATTCAAACTCTAGCAATCAATTTAGTCTCTAAAACACTGATTCTTCATAAAATATTGGCATGAGTTGAAATATGCATAGGTTTTAGATAACATTGACGCCATGCAACCATTGACATTTTTCACGCTACATTCCTCCCTATCATTTTAAAAGAAACTCTTTTAGTGGACAAAAAAGTCTTAATCATAGGAGAAAACAATAGCTTTGAGATAGAGTTACTAATATTTCCGCGACTCTTGTTGATCATGTTCCAATTTAACTACCACAAATAGGTGGTACGTATCCCACTTCAGGATGATGTTGCAAAGACATTAGGCCAACAACGTAGTAAGAACAGAACATTGAGCGAAGAAAGGAAGAGTGATTCCATGATTTAGTGGGGATGAAACTGGTAGATAAATGCAATCTAACATTTTCCATAGTGTCGCATCATCAGACAAGAATAGACAAATAGAATCACAAAAACATATGTCTCTCCATATTGTTTTAATCTGAAGATCTGATTTTGATGAGCACATTTTGAGCTACCAAATATTGTATTAACAACACAGATCTAAATCAACATCACAAGCCTCAACCTTAGTGTAGCAAAAGAACTCAATAAAGCCATAGAGAAATCAAGCATGCTTTCAATTTTCCTAGTTTTTTGATGTACACCTATTCTTTAGGGCATGGAAAATGAAGGTGGAATAGGTAGGTCTACGTTTAGAACCTTGTGAGCCTCATTGATTGGAAAATATGAATGGCCGCATGCATAATTTAAAGAAAAAATGCAGAATGCAGGGTGAATTTGTTGAGTCATGACCACTCGAAGCCTGGGCATTAACAATGAATAAAAGATTAATTTTAATTTATAGCTCATGGTACACATTTAAAAATAATGAAAAGTAACCTAGGGATAACATCAACATCATCGACATTGATTCTAGTGGAATAGAGTAAAAATTCTCCCTTCCAAAAGTAAACTTCTTATGAATGTAAAATAAATTTTGATCTAAGAAGATAAATAATGCAAAATCATCACCCTTCCTGAGAAGATAAATTACACATAATCATCACCCTTCTTTATGCCAGGTGTGAATTAAACAATGATCCACCTAACCTCAACTTTGACTTCTGTGGTAGATTGAAGCAAACCAATCACTTAACATGTTCTCTCTCTCACTACATTTCAGTTATATCTGATTCCACATTAATAATAAAACATACAATATTGATAATTAAGACCAATATAGACACAGGAAGAAAATTGTGGAGAGGACTTTAGCTATTCTTAACATGTTGTATTGATCTCAGGATATAATTTATCTCTTAATTAAACCTCAACACTCTTTGATACAACGTTAATAATTAAGCACAATAGAGACACAAGAAGAAAATTGTGGAAAGTACTTTAGTCATTCTTAGCATGTTATATTGATCTCATGATATGAATTTATGGTACATCACTTTACCAATTCTAGATCTAGATCTCATTGACAACTCATCATCATATAATGACAACACTTGATCAAATATAACATTTATAACTCTATCAATGTGGTCTTGGACTTTGTGATTGTCTAAGAACTCACATTTCAACATCCACGACAACTTTTCTCATACTCAAATTACTATATAATATTCATATTAGTATACTATAATTTACAATGGTAATATACTAAGTACTCTTTTTAATATTAAAATGTATAAATTTTTTAAAATGTATCAAAATATCTAGAACTAACATTTTATTATTTTTTTGCCAATTATTATATTATCACATTTAATATTATCAATAAATATTCATTTACAAAATAAGAAACAAGATACATATATAAACCATCGATGTCTTTGTAAAATTGTAATTATTAAAAAATGAACATTATATATATATTGAACATTTAAATCATTACTTTGGGATAGATTTGCAAAAGAAAAAACAAGAGAAATAGTATATGAAAATACACTTAAAACAACAAAACATTAAAGCATTGATTTATTAGATTTTTGTGTTGATGTATTGGAATTTTTCATATTTAGTCTAGACATAGAGACAAATATATATACATTAAAATTTATTCATATCCACAAATATAAAATGATCATTATTAATTTTTTTAATTTAAATAATTTTTGGAACAAGATTTACTTGTGTTTAATTTTTAAGTTTTAATTTATTGTGTTGGAATATGGCTATACATCTTTTTGAAATATTGTTATTCTTGGTCATTTAAAATGTATTTTTGAATGGAAAAGTGGATTTAGCACCCTAGAAACCCTTGGGGCACTCCAATTGTACAAAAAAGATAACTCTAATTTATGATTCCAAAACATTTCTACCCAAAGTTCAACGAAATTGATTGAAGAATATAATGAAAAATTGTTCAAAACCTGAAAGAATTAGAGTAACGTGAAAAATATTTTTAATGAAGTAGGTGCTTGTACTAATTGAATAAAACTATTTATATTTTTGTTTATTATTATTAAAAAATATTATCTGTTAATACCAAAAACATAATTTGAATTTAAATCTCTCGGTCCCAAAAATTTAGTCTCAATGTCACATTTCTAGGAAGTTGAAGCTACAAAAAAGCTTCCTAGTTCTCTAAATTATTGCAAGTCAATCAAGGATGTTTTGTAATAGCACTAGTGAAAATTCCATGTAAATAAAGATAATAAAGGAAAAATAATAACCACAATCATGGGACACTTTCCAAACTGAATGTTGGGCAAAACATCCTTGTTTTGAAGATACATCCCCTCTACAGATAGAGGTGATATGTTTAGCCCAATGAGTGGGTCTAGCAACAAACTGAACAAACTAATGCAGAATTTCCTAACTTATGTTTAAAAATGCAAAGAGAGAGAGAAACCTACCTCGCTCTGATGCTAATTTTTCAATCCTTTCATGATGACTTAGATCCCTTATATTCTAGGCTCACTCCTTGCTTGTTCCTTATGTCAGAGTAATTGCAAGAGAGATCAAAGGACAATACAAGATGCAAGAGCATACATAGTATATATGAAACATAAAATACTTGACAAATCAAGGAGTCTTAAGCTAAATGTATAAATGTTTAGAAATTTATGGAAAGTGAACATCAAATGTATATATTAATGAATAGAAAAGGGAAGCATACAACCATTTCCTTAATGTTGGAGACCTCCTTTTGGTGGATCTCCAAGTCCAAGCAAAGACTCTTCAAGGACTCCTTTTCCAAGTTAGATGAATATCATTTGAGCATAATCTTAGCATAGGAATGCAGGCAATCAATGAACAACCATTTGGAGATGGAGGGGATTTGATTTATATCAAGGGAGAGAGATTTAACGATACACAAAAGGGCGAGGAAGGCCCACATCTCAAGGGGAAGGACCTTAAAGGTAGGATCAAGAGAACCAAATGGGAGAGCTTTACCATATCTCTACCCAACAACATCTAGCTTGTTGTTCTCGAAGTTTCAAGCATGCAAAGCTTCTCCTCCATTTTGAGAAAACCTTCTAGAAGAGGTTGAACATAGGATTTCATATCAAAACCCGTGTTGGTAGTGGTAGGTCAAGGAACTGAAACATGCCATTAGCACGAGAAAGTAGTGGAGCAGCGAGCATTGGTCCCGAAATTTATGGTTTTAGTAAACCTTCTCCATAATTGACTCAAGGCAATTTTTCTTCCATTGTTCAAGGATGTTTTACCTTGTGTTTCATGATGAGTACACTTCATAGTTGTCAAAATTTTGGCACTTCGGGATGTGAATAGGAAGTGAACATGAAGTGTGACAAAATATTTTGTAAAATATTCCCCCTAAAGCATGATGGAAGAATAAGGATTAATGGGTGAAATTCTCTACAAGTGAAGGTAAGGACTAGAGAAACACTATTAGAAGATATAAAAATCAAGCATATACATATCTCACATCTATGATATAAACATGCCTAGTGATACATGAATATAAATATAACAATACATGAATCCATGACATGGGCACAACCATTCAAATAGAAGGGATCATGTGCATGGATCCACCGTATGGACGCAACCATCCAAATAGAAATGATGATAGATATGGACCCATGGTATGGTCGCAACGATCTGTATAATCATGTGTACAATCATGAATAACTCATAACTCCATGCAACCTGAATTTTATCAGATGGAATCCAGGGTCTTAAACTCTGTCTCGATCTGATCAATGTACAAATTCTAGGATGTGAATAGATGTATCGAAGTCGAACATGATAGAAAACCACCTGATTACTAATCAAGGATGTAGTGTGGTAATAGGCATGAGAGGAACCACCAATAATGAAAATGGCTCTCAAGGTACAATCAACAAAATCCACGAGTGTGAATAATGAAGTTGAAGTCAAATACCCATAGAATCATTCAGTTGAAGGTCAATGATGTCAGCCTATGATCAAATGCGAAGCACTTGCCACTGAGGCATGTAAGCTCCAGGGTACTGGAAGGGAGTTTCTAGATCATCTTCCTAGATAATGAGTTGAGTTTGACAGAAAGTGATCCATCGAAGGAGGGCCATAATGTATCCCACATCATCGTCATGAAACAAAGGATATAGTAAAGTAGGAAAGTTTGATTCAAGACTTTGGCAGAAAGTCAGACAGTGTGTAAGCGGTAAAAATTACTGATAGGACTTCTCTTGAACATATCAGCGACACAACTTCAGAATTTGGAAGCATTTTACTCAACATAGGATTAGTGGTCATGATGACAAATAAGTATGATCAGATGAGAGGAAGAATGGATTTCTCGAACCGTGAAAGGCATGTGATGAAGTGGGGATAACTCAAATCCAACACGAGTAAGAAATAAATGTCATGTTCAAGAGCAACATGCTTCCTTTACACAAAATATAAGATATGTTCACTTCCATCCCCCACTTCCCCCCCCCCACCACCCACCCACACCCCACTATTTATAGTGAGTACCCATTATTTTTTATCGCAAGATTGAAGGGGATAACATATTCTTTTTGTATAAGTTCATCCTTCAGATGAATCCATCCTAGTAAGTTTAACGAGTCCTAGGAAGGAGAAACTTGGTCTCGTCATGGTGGCAAGTCCTGCCTCACTTAATTTTTATGAGTCTGATGAAGGCGAAACTCGACATCTCTTTCGTGTTTAGAGAGTTTGAAAAAGAGGTGAAAAAGAAAACTCCAAAGGTCCCTTTTCATAAATCATCTCTTGAATCCAAAAAGGTAGAAAACAATATCCAAGAGAACCTATTAGCCGTGTTTGACTAGGGTATTCCTTTTTTGTACAATAGTCTATCTTAGTCGAGAAAAGGGTTAAACTTATATCGAGTAGACTTCATTTCATTTACTTTAATGAGTTCGAAACGACAAGTACTAGGGGATATTTTCATATTTCAAGAGTCAGAAAAGAGCTTAAAGATGACTCCAGGGGATCGCTTTTTCATTTATTTTTTATGAGTCCAAAAAAGTGATAAAATAAAACTCATTGAATTATTCATAGTTAATCACCGTCACCATGTACCATGACCTATCGTTGCACAAGTGAACACACATTACCAATTTTGAGAAAAAATATGTATTAAAATATGAGTAAAATATATCCAAATTTGGTAAAAATGTTATTTAAAAACTTATAAAAGCTCAGAAAAGGTAAATCATTTTTACAATTTTACTATTTTGCAAATCAAAGAGAAATTTTACCTTATTTTACCTCGATATTCAAGCGAGGAGTACAATAAATCCTTGACACCATTCGTTGAGTCATTTGTTGCAGGTAAGAGCTTTGTCCCTTCCCTTCAAATTGGTTGTAATTTCATGCTTTTTCATCCATAGATTAGGTTGTAAGGAGGGCTTAACAAAATTTTATGTCGAGGGAGATCAATACAAGTTTTACCCATGAGACCCACATTGCTCATCTTGTGTCCATATGCGTCAGCGCACTGGAAGCGTAGAAAAATATACAAACATATGCGTTGGCACAGAGTTGTTTTTGGAAAATCCTCCATGTTTAATGATTTGTTTCCATACTTTTTTCCACAGAAATTCATGAAATATTGTTTTATGTATGTTTCACAGGTTAATCAACCAAAAATGGTGATCGAATGGAAAGAAATATGACATGAAGCCAAAGACTATCAAGCATTCCAGGATCCAAATTGCATTGTTTCCCTTCGAGAATCTGTGTTACTGAAATTCTTCTATATTCCTAGGATTATGAGCCAGGTTGAGTTACTGAAACATTTGATTAGTTGGTGGGATGTGGATCGCCAACATTTTATTATCGGGGACCAGTAACTTGAGATAGATGTCATAGACATCTATTTCATTACGAGTTTGTCTAGAAGGGGACAACAAATTCATCTATCTAGTTCTCGTACTAGAGGAGAAAGTATGGATATGTTGATTGCGAGACATTGCCCAGGCACTCGAAAACCTTAGAATGGTAAGATAGACATAATGACCATCACTAATATCTCGCTAAGAACAAGTCTCCATACTATGGCCCGAATAGTTGGAGCTCAGGATTTGCATTAAGCAAGAAAGTCTCATTTTCAGTATGCCATTGATTGTCTATTTCCCATAGTTTTTAACTAGTGTGAGGGTTTTTTGGCCAACATGAGGAGTCGACTCACGAAATGAAAGTCAGTAAAGTTGAAACAATAGCTATGGATCTATCCTTGTGAAATTATTCTTGGAATGTGTACCATTATTTTGATATCAGTGGATACAAGTGGATGCACCAACACCGAGAGATCCACAACTGCTGAGGTGGGGTGAGTCGATGCCTTGACAGGGAGGTGGTCATCCAATTTCATTTCCCCCCGCATTTTTTGGATAGCTCCAACAATGAATAATCATGATAGATGATTGGGCATACTCGAGCATGCATTTCTTTTGGGTTGTGTTATATTCTTTCCATGACTAGCCCACGTAGTCAATTGGTGGATTAGAATGGGGCCAAAGCCCCACATTCATTGCACAGATTGCATTGTGGGGGGGTCATAGGGGGTTTGAAGGGTGTAGGTAGCCCCACTCTATGGGGTTTGGGGAAGTGCCCCATAATTTTTTTTTTAACCCTATATTAGGTTAGGCGGACCTACATATGGTTTTATGCACAATTTTTCGCACATGGTTTTGGATGCGATGGTTTTTGGTCGATGGTTTTGGGTGCGATGGTTTTTGGTCCGTGGTATTTGATGCTTTGGCATGTATAAATATGTATTGTAACATTGAAAGGAAAATAATGAAAAATGAAGCTGGTAGTCCTGATTTTGGGATCCAAGGGAAATCTCTATGTATATGTGTTTTATGTGTTATGCTCTTGCATTGATTATTTTCTATGTTTTATAATTCATATGCAGGTAATTTTTGTATGGGGTTAAAACCTACATTTTGTATCGGATCTGTTTTGGCTTCAAGGGGACATCTTTGTTGCTAAGGGGTTTCACTCAAGCCTGTGGTAGACCCTGTTTATTGCGAGATCTATGAGATCGATTCTGGTGGTGAAAGAAGATAGCGAGGAGTGGAAAGATAGAGATCAAGAAATTTTGAGTTGTGGAAACTTAATATGGAGGATGTGTTTGTGGATAAAGATCAAGGGATCGCAGTAGATTTAGGTACTAAACTACCGAGAGTGTCCAAGGAAGAATGGAGGAAGTTAGATTGGAAGGCGAAGATAAAATATGATTATGTGTCTCAAATTCAGTATTGTTGAATGTATCAAGGGAAGCTATGGCTAAGGCTTTGTGAGACAACTTAGGGAATTTGTACCAATCTAAGTCTCTGGTGAATAAACTGTTCTTGTGGAAAAGGCTGTATAACCTGAGGACGAAAGATGGAGACTCAGTGACAGAGCATATGAACGCATTTAATATTGTGGTAAGTCAGTTATTATGTGTTGATATTAAAATTTCAGATGAATATAAGTGCATCAACTTGTTGTGTTCTCTACCAAATTCGTGGGATTGTCTAGTTATTGCAATAGGTAGCAATACAATTTCCTTTTAGTTTGATGAAATAGTCTCATCCTTACTAACGGACGAGATGAGATGGAAAAATATGGAGAGACAGAATGGTGATGCCTTGTCTATATGAGGATGGCCTTAGAATAGAAATAAAAAAAAATTCATCGAGTCGAAAATCTAAATCTAGAGGGAGATCTAAATCTCCAGGAAAACCTATAAAGGTGGTGTGCTAGAAATGCGGAAAGGAAGGGCACTACAAAAGGGACTATAAATCTAAAGCTCCTAATAAAGGAAATGGATCCGATCATGCTCCTTCTATAGAGGTGAAAACCACCTCAGATGAAGGTGGGGATGTGTACTTGGCCTCTTTAAGTACACATGTAGATCATGAGGCATGGTTGATTGACTCAGGTGCATCCCCTCACTTCACTCCCCATAGAGAGTGGTTTTGCAAGCATCAGAAATATGATGGTGGTGATGTATTCTTGGGGGATGACAAGAAGGCTAGAATCATTGGTTGTGGAAAAGTAAAGTTGAAATTGCAAGGTGGAAGGGTTCGAACACTTCTAGGTGTTTTTCATATTCCTGCATTAGCCAGAAATCTAATTTCTATAAGCAAGTTGGATGATGCAGGTGTGAAAAGAGTGTTCGAGAAGGATACCTGCAAGATGGTTTGGGGGGCACTGGTATTGATGCGAGGAGTTCAAATTGGAACTTTGTACAAGTTGCAAGGTAGCATTGTTTTTGATGGGTGCAACAATTGCGTGGTTCCTAAAAGTGGAGTAGAAAATCTAGTGGTCTCTGGAGAGAAGACAATCTTGTGGCATCAAAGGCTTGGACATATTGGAGAGAAGGGCCTTCAAATAATTTATGGTAAAGGTATGGTAGAAGGTATGAGTAATAGCTCTCTGGATTTTGATTTCTGTGAAAATTGTGTATATTAGAAGCAGAATCAGGTGAGTTTCCCCTCGGGTGGTAAGAGGGAGAAACATATATTAGAGCTTGTGCACAGTGATGCATTTCAACCTGTGAAGGTTCCATCACTGGATAAGTCTGTGTACTATGTATCATTTATAGATGACTTCTCCAGGAATACATGGATATATTTTCTTAAGAAGAAACCTGAAGTCTTTGACATGTTTAAAGAATTTAAGGCTCTAGTAGAAAACTAGAGAGAGAAGAAGATAAAGGTGTTGAGGATAGATAACGGTGGAGAATTTTGTAGTAAGGAATTTGAAGAATTCTATAAGAAGTGTGGTATAGCATGACAGAAGACTACTCCATATACACCTTAGTGTCGAGTCGTAAAAAGGGTCTTTTTCACCTCTAACTACCTCACATTAACTTGTCAATCTAGGAACATTTTGCTATTTCAAAGAGTGTCTTAGTTTGAGGCTATCATTTGTCAGAGTAATGCTAGTAGTATACTGCTCAAAATACAAGAGTAAATGGATGCTTAAAACAAGATCTACTTACAACAAAGCACTTTAAGGTTGAAATCATGCATTCGGAAAATTAAGTAATTTATCAGTCAAGGGTCCAGTAACATTAACTAATCCCTCTGTAAGCTGATGTAACTAAAGATAATCAAGGAACAGATCATCAATCTGGGGACTAGACAACAAATGTCAATGCCCACTACAACTCAGATCGTTATGCACACCAAAGAAATGATAACGCAAATAATCAGGAAATGGAACAATAACTAGGAAATGGAACAACAACTAGGAAATGGAATAGCAACTAGAAAATGTAACAACAACTAATTCTTATAAACAACAACACCTTAATATTCAGAGATAAGTGCAGTAATCGTATCCTATAGAAATCAGGTAGCAATCCTTACTCTAAGAGTAAATCAGACAGGACACGGAAATAGAATGGCAACTGATTAGCAATGAAATATAGAACAGTACTCAGAGCCAAATGTAAGTGCACAATAAACCAAGATAAATAATGCAAATGACATGCCTTCATATTGAGAAAAGCAGTAATCTGATTTTGATACCACCAATATCAATCTTAGTTATCAAGAATAACGATTGTAATTTGTAATGGAACAACAATGTCAATTGAGCAGCAATCGCAATTAAATGTAAACCATAGATGAATACAACAATACCAACTTACGAATGTTACAATACGGTTACTTTGTAATACCAACTTACGAATGTTACAGCACGGTTACTTTGTAATTGAACAACGATAACATTCCATAAAGATCAACAATATTATATTAATGATTAAAGGAACAACAATGCGTTAAAAAGTTAGAATGAACAGTACCACATTCAAATGAAAGATAATAGTACAGGAGCAAGTGTTCCACCAGGGCCGGGCCCTTAGCCTCTAGGGACACACCGCTTGAGATTATTTCAGGATCAAAGATGAAACAACAACTAGGTTTATATTAAAGCGTTAAAAAAGAGTTACAATGGGTTACTTCTCAACGAGAGTCGATGATCAAAGTCTCCAATGCAGAGAAAAGTTACAACTAAGGTGGATATATCAATGATGTAAAAATAGTTAAGGCAGCGATCCCTCAGGATCAAAGGATCTTGAGGGATTCGCCAAACTGTTAATTCCCAGTTATCCATTTGTTTTCTTGCACCGAGTCGATATCTCCTTTTCCTTTCCTTGGATGATATGCTTTAATTTGGATTGCCTTGTTTGCATGTGGTTCCCCGCCAAAGGGACAATAGTTAACTTGGCCCTGTCTTTTTCTTTGGAACGACAATCTTCTGTTTTTCCCTTTTCCTGCATAAGAAATGGCAATTATCAGTGTTTTCTTGTTACATATAAATCGTACAGATTTTGTCATGATTTCTCATTATCTACCTAGTTCATGATGCAAAGGGGTTGTGTGTTTTAATGAAAAGATGCCAAAATAATCAACAAAAACATACCTTCTTTAGTACTCCACACACCCCCCTGCTTACCCTTTTTCATGCCCTCATGAAAACATTATAGTTGACATGTAAGGTAGTGAGAGAGTAGGCTGGAGATGGGATCTCATGTGGTGGTCTACATCTGTGGTGCCTAACTAGGTGTTCAAAAAGATGGCCTGTCTGACCCTCAGGCATCTCATACAGGGTTTGGTATCTAGGTGCAGGGTGCCAAATAATCGGACTCCAAAACCTATATCCTAACCAAGATGGCCCTACTCTCAATATTAATTCACCATAGAGGTTCAAGTGATCGGCGGCTAACTTTAAGTTCTCATAATTAAATGGTTCCTTGAATTGCATATTTAGATTAGAAATCTGATATCGAAATTTAGCCGCATCAATGGAAAGTTCTTTAATAGTGAAAAGGTATTCTATTCCCTACCGATTGATTACTGTATGAATGGGTCCTAATGCTTCAATCATGCTTGAAGTCTCCATGAGGTTCCTATGTTTCCTCCACAACTACATTGGATTTCTAGGCTCAGCTCTTACCCATAAGTCTAATCCATTTTCTTGTCTTTGGAAGACATTATAGGCTTTAAGACATTTGATTTGATTAACTCCAAATCAAATAAATTCCTGCAGTTGGATATCCCCAACAAAAGTGTAGGTTTTAACCCTGTACAAAAATTACCTGCATACGAATTCTAAATCACAGGAAAAATAAAAATGCAAGAGCATAACACATAAAACACATATACACAGAGATTTCCCACTAGATCCAAAAACTGAGACTACCAGCTTGATTTTTCATTATGTTCCTTTCAATGTTACAATACATATTTATACATGCCGAAGCATCCAATACCATGGACCGAAAACCATCGCGTCCAAAAAACATGTGCGAAATCATGCACAAAACCATAGGTGGGTCCGCCCAACCTAACATAGGGTCCAAAACCAAAATTTTCTGGGGCGCTACCCCAGACCCCATAAAGTGGGGTTATGGGTACCCCTCAAACCCCCTGTTAATTACGTGGAAAGAATATAACACAACCCAACAAAAAGGGTCGGGTTTTTGCTCTGTCTCTTGGTCTAACACAAGGTTATGTAGATAGAATTCACACAATAATCTTTGAACCTTTACTCCATAGTGCTTACAACAATTTATAAAATCATCAATGGTATTAATTTGTATAGGGGCTCCTGCTTTGACAACCTTTATTTTCAATTGCAAATATCATTCCATTAAAAACAAGGCATAATTCTTAGCAGGGGCTCTACATTCTAGGACATCAGTGTACAAAGATCATAAGTTATCCATCTTCTTGATAACTATATCTAACCTATGAGTTACCTTTGCAACTTTTTCTTCTTCCTTTCGCCATCCTTCAAAGGCCTAGCTTTCGGATAGATTGACATTCCTTATTTGTTGTTGTAATTCTTCATACTTTTGTCAAGAAACCATTTGTTCTGTAAGTTTTTCTACTAGTTGATGATCTTGCATTAAACTCTCTTGTAGGGTTACTGTCCTCGGATCACTGTCCCACATGGTAGTGGTGAGTGGAAGGTTCACTTGAATCTTCTTATTGCATTGTCTCGTGTTTATGGTTCACATTTCTCCAGGGGGTTGTGCCTCTGTCTGCACTTCTTTATCATAGGCCGATATATCATTTGTTTGCACTTCAACATGGGCAATGGTTGAATGCTTTTCATTTTGGTTTTGCATAGTAGACTACTCCTCAAGAGGGTTTTGAATGGCAGACTGCTCCTCAACAGGGTTTGGAACAGTAGACTACTCCTCAACAGGGTTTGGAACAACAGACTACTCGTCAACAGGGTTTGGAACAACAGGCTGCTCCTCAACAGGGCTTTGAATAGCAGGGTGGACTTGAGTCCTCCGAACCTTTTTCTTGAGGGGTCTTTCCGGAGTGGTTGCATGTCTCACCCCCAAAGTCCTTTTTACCCTCTTTATCATCTTCAAAACCCTAATTTGTTTTCGAATTCGAGCTATCACATTCAGTGATCTTTGTTGTTCTTTTCGTAATCTTTTAATTTCTTCTATTTCCTTAGAAGGAACAACTATCTATTTACTTGGGCCTGGATTGTTATCTCAGTCAACTCCCTAGTTTTCTTCTTGGGGTGCTCCTTCGTTTTCCTGTTCGGGTTGCTAAGGAGTAAAAATCCTAGCCAGTTCTGTAATTTCCTGGGTGACTTCTTTTTCCACCCCTTCTTCTTCCTAAAATTCCTCCAGTGTAGTCTAGTTGGGAACAGATTGTTCGTCCTCTGTACCACTTTTCTCTCCTGTCATACTTTTATCATGAACATGATGATTGTCTTTTTCTACTTCCTCGTCATGTAATTATTCAGGTGCATTTTTGTCCTGAGCAGAATGTTCTTTTGGTTCTTCTTCAATATGGATGCCTGGCAGGTTGAGAGGTTGGGCATATTCACCCATATTGGCTAGAATTTTGCCCAATTCATCTTCTTGCAATGGATTTTGCAATGGGTTGTCTTTGCACTGCTCTATTTCTTCCTCCTCCTGCCCAGGTTGCTCGGTCTCTTCCTCCATTTCTCCTTCCTCATTTCCTTCCAGTCCTTTCTCATTCTCTTCTCCTTCCAATTGCAAGGGTTGCTCATCCCCTGATTCGTCTATCTCCACTGGTTGGCTAGTATCCCCTTGCGAATTTTCCAGCCTCCCTCTAATCCATGCCAATCTGACTGATTTCCTTTGTTTCAATGGTCTATCTGGTGTACTGGTAGCATGCTTACATTTTGGGGATGGCATAGTCAATCCCCCATCTATCATGGCAATTAGCTCTTCCCAGCTGCTCTAATGCTGAGCAAGGCTATGGTTAACTATCAACTGTATCAGCCCATGGTGACTTACTACTGATTCTACATGTTGTGACTTTTTCATGCTTTGGGAAACATCATGAAGCAATGAATTTAAAAATGTAGGTAAGTTTACAGAGCATTTATGTTTTAATACGGCCAAAAGTTTAAGTTGTCGTGATCTTACCACATCTTTCCTGCCTTCACAGGTGATGTAACTCTGGATGATCTTCGCCAATTCTACCCATGGCTCTCCTAATGCTGTTGGTAGAACTCCTTTCCTCTGACTGTTAGGTTCTGGCCTTCATCCTAGAAGATTTTTATGATCTTTTGCAGTCTCTCCTTCTTTAACTTCCACACAGGTCCAGTGACTGGCAGTCCTGAGACCTCTGCAGTTATGTCATTGGTGACTGCTATGTGTCTCCCCCTTACTGTGGAGTGATATTTTTGTAAGTTTTGTAAGAATTCTATTGCCATGGTCTCATTGGATTCCTGTAAATGATTGAGATAAACTAACCAACCTGCGCTTGCAAGGATCTCCCATGCTACATCAGAGACTTTCAATACCTGTGGTTCTCTCCGAATTGATCTTCCTCCCATGCTTTTAGCTTCACTATAAAATCTCAGAGATGGCAATGGAACAACAGGCTGTTTAAACTGTTAGAACACAGAGAAACTGAGAAAACAACAGGACTCACGCAAATCCTTAGTCACTTACTAATTTCCGCAGAGCATACTATGGAAATGGCATAGGAACAACAAGCCATGCAAATTGAAAAACAATATACTGTTGAGCCTTTCTATTCCCAAGTAAACAATTTTCTGAATAATAGTCTAACATGTATACCAGTGAATGATGAGGTTACCTACCTCCCCCATGCAATGTAATAGGTCACCCTCGACCGTCAAATGAGGGAGCAGCGTGCCGAACTGCTAGAATAAAGAGTCATAAACAAACAACGTATGTCGAAATGCCATGTGTTACAAAAGGAGCATATTGCCAAAATCGAGGTGTATAGTCGAATTACTTAACAAATAAGATAATGTTGTGATATGATGCGAGGCTAGGAGGATAGGATAGATGATGTGCACATAGAGTCTAATGTAGTCATTATCAACTTTCCCGTCATGATTGGTTATAATAGATTTTCATGTGTTTAATGGTTCGGGGAAATGATATAATTATCTTCTATTAAAAAGGTATAAGAGACAGAAGGGTGTTGATGATTACTATTGGTGTATAAGGAATGTGACTTCAATACCATTAACAGAGCTCTGTTGCCGATAGGTGTCCATAACCTGTGCAATGTCAAAATGTAGGCCATTATGCTGGCTTGGTGACCAGTTAGCCATAATTCCATTCACCAGAAAGGAGTGAAAGGTGGACAGACTGGCTCATGATGAGACCTCCTATTCCAAGGGCTCTTTATTTTCTCTGATGTGCCTCTTGCATCATATCACTGGTGTGGTGGCCATAGTGGGAATGCCACTTCACTTTCTTCCTTATGATCATGGTAGGCTGGCTCTTAATGAGACCCCCTATCCTGCATTTGAAAACCCATAAGTTATATAAACTTTTTTCTCTTTTTTTCACAAAGTACTCCCTATTTATACAAAAAGGGTTGTTCATCACTCCTTAAGAGTAGGAATGGTGGAAGAAGTCTTAACATCTCAATAGAAAAATACAGACCCTTTGTTCTTATTCCTTAATAATGATCAAAGAAGATTATGAGAATTTAAAAACAACCAACATGATAAAGATAACTAATCATATTAGTATTAGTAGAATAATGACAACAAAACTAATGGATAATCTTGTCCTTTCCTCTTTCCTCTTACCAATTCAGAGCAATTTCTTGTAGAAAACAACGATTTTATATAATTTACTGATTTCAGTATGCTATAGTTTTGTATCCATTGCATAAGTGTATAGTTGTGTTCGAAAAGACTTGAAACAACAAGAACAACAAGCATCTTTAAATTGGAACAACGAGGAGAACAAGCATAAGCAAAAGGAATACGAGAATGTTATCATTTCAGAAAGGAAGAGCAAAAGAATACAAGTGCTATTCCTTTGAAAAAGGAACAATAGAAAATGAAAGTGTCATTCCTTTGGAAAAGGAGCAGCAATAACCGAAAGTGTTGTTCCTTTGGAAAAGGAACAACAGAAAATGCAAATGCCATTCCTTTGGAAAAGGAACAACAAAAATCAAAAGTGTTGTTCCTTTGGAAAAGGAACAACAAAAAATGCAAATGCGTTTCTTTGGAAAAAGGAACAACAAAAATAAAAAATGTTGTTCCTTTGGAAAAGAAACAGTAGAAAATGCAAATGTCGTTCCTTTGGAAAAGGAACAACAAAAATCAAAAGTGTTGTTCCTTTGGAAAAGGAACAGTAGAAAACGCAAATGTTGTTCCTTTGGAAAGGAACAACAAAAATCAAGTGTTGTTCCTTTGGAAAAGGAACATCAGAAAAAACAAATGCCATTCATTTGGAAAAGGAACAACAAAAATGAAAAGTGTTGTTCCTTTGGAAAAGGAACAATAGAAAATGCAAATGTCGTTCCTTTGGAAAAGGAACAACAAAAATCAAAAGTCTTGTTCCTTTGGAAAAGGAACAACAGAAAATGAAAATGACGTTCCTTTGGAAAATGAACAACAAAAATCAAAAGTGTTGTTCCTTTGGAAAAGGAACAATAGAAAACACAAAAGTCGTTCCTTTGGAAAATGAACAACAAAATGAAAGTGAGAAAGGAATGACTGAAACAAAAGGTGTTGTTCCTTTGAAAAGGGAACATCAAAATGAAAATATTGTCCCTTTGGAAAAAAGAACAACAGAAACAACAAAAGTGGACACAAATGATGTCCCTTCAGAAAAGGAACAACAAAAACGGCAGTGATGTTTCCCTTAAAAAAAGAACAACAGAATGGTGAAGGTGTTGTAAGGTGCAAATACAAAGAAATATGTACAAAGACTAATTTATGCTAAAGGAATTATGTACAAAATGTAAAAATAATTGAATCACTTAATGAATCTCAGGTGAGTAAGATTTCTCTTCCTCCCCCATAATTTGCATGTTAGAGTCTTTGCGTAGTTGCTGGTAAAAGGAATCCCGAGTAAGTGGTTTACGATATAGTCGAACTCGGTGGCCGTTTTCCTTGAAGGTATATCCAGATCCATCAATGGTGGTTAGAGTAAGGGTGTCATTATCATGTACCTTCTGGATTTCATATGGCCCCAGCCAACGAGTCTGAAGTTTCCCAGGAAAATCCTGAAACTTTGAATTGTATAAAAGCACCCAGTCTCCTTCGTGGAAGACTTTATTTTTAATGAGAGCATCATGCCATTTAGCTCGCTTCTGTTGGTTTAATGCAGTTTTTTGGAGGGCAGAGAGCTTGATTTCATCTAGCTCATTGATCTGCTATAATCTATTAATCTTTGCCTCGTTTAAATCTAGGCCGACTTCTTGTGCTATTCATAGTGTTTGGATTTCAAATTCTATGGGAAAAATAGTTTCATTTCCATACACCAATTGTTATGGTGAATAGCCAGTAGTGCTTCTCCATGTTGTTCTATAAGCCCACAAGGCTTTTGGTAGTCTTGCGGCCCAATTGCATCTATGTGACGGAATGGTTTTTGTTAAGATTGTTTCTATTATTTTATTGTTGCTTTCTACTTGACCATTTGCCTGTGGGTGGTATGGAGAGGTGATTTTGTGCTAGATATGATAATTTTTTAGTGTTGCAACAATCTTGTTACCAGCAAACTGTGGTCCACCGTCTGTAATTATATCTCTTGGAAGCCCATATCACACATATATATGGAACAGGAACTGTATGACAGAATATTCCGGAGCTCTTGGCAATGCCTCTGCTTCAACCCATTTGGTGACATATTCTGTTGCTACCAAAATATACGTTTTCTGGTTCGAGGATGGGTTAATTGGTCCAATGAAATCGAGGGTCCATCACTCGAATGGTTCAATAACTAGCTGTGGATTCAGGGGCATTTCGTCGGACTGACTAGGGCGTCCTGCTCTTTGGCAACTCTCACAGGCTTGAACGAACTTCTTTGCATCTTTGAAAATTGTGGGCCGATAATACCCTGTTTGCAGGACCTTATGCCCAGTTCTGTGATCGGCGAAATGTCCGCCACATGGTCTGTCATGACAAGCTTGTAAAATATCAAAAATTTCATCCTTGCGGACACATCTCCTAATATGCATATGTGCCCCTGTATGGAACAAGTAGTCCCCAATCCAAGAAAATTGAGCACTTCTGGACAATCTGTTCTTGTTCATTGGGGGTCAGATGTTTTGGTAACTTACCTATTGCTAAGTAATTTGCAACATCAGCATACCAGGGTGTTTTAACAGTGATAGAAAACAAATGCTCATCTGGAAATTGATCTTCAACTGCTGTTGTGTCCACTGGTTTTGGCATTCGCAAGGGAAAATCAGCTACAGGAATTTCTTTTCCAGGTTGGTCCTTGATTGTAATATCAAATTCCTGCAATAAAATCAGCCATTTAGTTATTCTACCATTTTTGATTGGTTTATTTGCTAAATATTTTATGGCAGAGTGATCTATATACAAGATAACAGGATATCCAGTAATGTAATGCGTGAACTTATTGACAGCATGTATTACAGCTAGAAATTCCTTTTCCGTAACAGTATAATTTAATTTAGTAGGAGATAAATTCTTGCTAATATAATAAATTTCATATGGTTTTTTGTCTTCTTCCTGCCCAAGGACTGCTCCAATAACTGTATATGAGGCATCTGATGAAATTTGAAATGGCAGGTCCCAATTTGGTCCTCGAAGGACTGGGGTTGTGGAAACAAGCTTCTTCAGATCTTGAAAAGCACGATCACATTTTTCTATCCAAAGAAAGTCAACATTAGCTATCAGTGCATATAGAAGAGCAGCAATGTGCGAAAAATGTTCTATAAAGCTTCTATAATAACCAGAAAATCCAAGAAAATTGTGTACCTCTGTTTGAGTGGTAGGAGTAGGAATTAGCAAAATTATTTGAATTTTGGTTGGGTCTACCTATATGCCAGCTGCTAAAATATAATGGCCTAGGATAAGTCCTTCAGTCATCATCATATAACATTTTCATGGCTCAAAAAAATCCTAATGGCAATGCAACGCTGTAGGACTTTTTCCAGTGTGTCTAATGCTCGGTCAAAATCATCTCCGTATGGTGTAAAGTCATCCATGTATACTTCGAGCCCTTCATTTATTAAGTCTAAAAAGATACTGAGGATAGCCCTTTGAAATGTGGCAGGAGCATTGCATAAGCCAAAAGGTAGAACTCTATAGGAAAATGTTCCCCCAAGGACAAGTAAAAGTGGTTTTGTCTTGGTCTTCAGGGGAAATCTGAATCTGATTGTATCCACTGAAGGCATCTAAGAAAGAAAATAATTTCTTTCCTACCAAAGTGTCTAATATTTGGTCAATGAATGGAAGGGGAAAATGGTCCTTTTGTGTTGCTTTATTTAGCTCTCTATAATCTACACAAATCCTCCACTTTCCATTCTTCTTTGGTACCACAACAATTGGGGAGACCCATTTACTATCGGAGATAGGGTAGATGAAGTTGACATCTAAAAGTTTTTGAAGTTCATCTTTTACAACGTCTTTTAGATGAGGATTGAGTCTCCTTTGTGGTTGGCGAACATGTCTCACATTCTTTTATATGTAAATGTGGTGTGTACATAACTGAGGATAAATTCCTTTCATATCAGGGTAATCCCATGCAAATGCTTCTTTATATTTCCTCAATAGTTGGATGAGATTCTCTTCTTGTTTGGAAGTCAGGTTGGCATTAATGTTTAAAGTCTTTCTTGACTCAATTTCTACAATTTTTCTATTTGAAACAGAAGTAGTGGGTATTGTTTTCTCGTGTGTATCTTTAAGAGGATCCTCTTTGAATTCATTATTAAATACTACTTCTATCATGTGACATTGTATGTGGGATCTAGGTTTAGCTTGGCTAATAAAATTGTTAATGGCATCATCGTTTGTTTGGTCTTTGAAATCGAGGGCATCTTTTATAGTTAATGGAGATCTAATATTTTTGGTGAGGTATGATACAGGATGCTTGTTAGTTTTTATTATTGTGACACTTGGCTGCGCTGGAGGGTATAAAGCTAGGTTCTTGATATTTTCCCCTCTATTTATGGTCATATTGCCTTTTCAACAGCCAATATAAGAATCGACAGTTGCAAGCCAATGTCTGCCTAAAATCAATGGATGTCCATCAAGTTAGTTTTTGGGGTTTATTATCAGAAAATGGGCTAGATACTCCTAGGAGTCAACGGATACCATGACATCATGTAGTGTGCCCTCTGGCCTAACCACAGATCTGTCAGCCAATTCTAATAAAGTAGAGGTCAGTTCTACTAATGTAATGCCCAGTTTTTTGCAAGTGGTAGTTGTTAAGATATTAATTGCAGCTCCTAGATCAACTAAGGCATTTGAGAAGGTTTGACCATAGATTTGTACAGTTACTATTAGATTTCCTAGGTCTTCGTATTTAACAGGTGTTTCTTTTCCTGATAATAAGTCGGATAGAGTGCCAACTACTTGGACTCTTGGATTATTTTTTATTTTCCTCCTTGGTTTCTTTATACATAATTATTTGATAGTCTTTGCATATATCAGAATGTCTTGAATGGCTTACAGGAATGGGACTTTTATGCAGAGGTTTTCTAGTTCTCCCAAAATGTCAAAATCAGGATATTGTATAGGACGAGGTATAATTAATCATTCTGGGAATGGGGGAGAGGATGTGGTTTCTTGATTATGAAATTGTTGTCTGGTCACATCCTCTTCTTATGGCGGTTGTTCCATAGGTAACTCATTTTCACTTTGAGCTATTTTATCTCCCTCTATTTCGATGATACATCCAGATCTTAATTGAAGGTCATTACACTCCCTTAGATCGATTCCTATTTCTGGTGTTTCAATTATTTGAATAGATTGGAATGGTCTACTATTCAGATTAGGGTTGGGTTGGGCTGGGAGTTATGGTCTTAAGTCAGGCTGGGGGTTTTGTTGTAAGCCTAGCAATGTAGGTTGAGGGAGTGGGATGGCTCCTACTGGCTGATTCATCGAACTTTGCTATTTTGTCTGCCAGGCTTGACTTTGTGAAGTAGGAAGGGTCCATTGTGCTGGATATGCATTATTTTGCCAATATGGGGGGGTATATGGAAAATTTGGCCAATTGGGTTGGCTTGGTTAATTCGGCCATGGAGATGATGAAGGGAATGATTGTTGTGACCAATTCAGGAAGGGAGGTTGATTTTTCCACATTGTATTATATTGTTGAGCATGATATTGTGGACGCTGAAAAGAAGAAGCTGGATCTGAAAACATACCTGATTTTCGTGGCTACCATTGACGATACTGATTGAGTAGATACACCGATTCTGGCTCTTCTTCCACTTCCTTATATACCGCTTTCAATATAGGAAGTGAGGGACAACTCTCTGTAGTGTGGTCTTTTGTACAAATGGCGCAAACTTGGACTGCATCTAATGGACACTCCTTATGGCTTTATTTCTTTCTGCATCTGGGACAGAAGATTACCAGATTCTGTTCTACCTCTGCTTGCTTTTCCTTGGCATGCATAATATCAAATTGTGTTGTCAGTGTCTCCAATATATTAGTTTTAAAAATTTCTAACAAATTTCCAATTTCTGCACGAGTTACTCCTGCCGAAATTCTATTATCTCTTGCAAACCGATCATGTTCAGCTAGTTTTAGTCTTGTGACGAATGTTACAGCACAGTTACTTTGTAATTGAACAACGATAACATTCCATAAAGATCAACAATATTATATTAATGATTAAAGGAACAGAAATGTGTTACAAAGTTAGAATGAATAGTACCACATTCAAATGAAAGATAATAGTACAGGAGCAAGTGTTCCACCAGGGTCGGGCCCTTAGCCTCCAGGGACACACCGCTTGAGATTATTCCAGGACCAAAGATGAAACAACAACCAGGTTTATATTAAAGCATTAAAACATAGTTACATCTGATTACTTCTCAATGAGAGTCGATGATAAAAGTCTCAAATATAGAGAAAAGTTACATAAAAAAATGACAGCAGATCCTCCCCGGGCTAGCGATGCTGCCCCTTTTTATAATAGCTAAGGTGGAGATATCAATGATGCAAAAATAGTTAAGGCAGCGATCCCTCAGGATCAAAGGATCCTGAGGAATTCACCAAACTATTAATTCCCAGTTATCCATTTGTTTTCTTGCGCCAAGTCGATATCTCCTTTTCCTTTCTCTGGCTGATATGCTTTAATTTGGATCGCCTTGTTTGCATGTGGTTCCCCGCCAAAGGGACAACAATTAACTTGGCCCTGTCTTTTTCTTTGGAATGACAATCTTTCGTTTTTCCCTTTTCTTGCATAAGAAATGGAAATTATCAGTTTTTTCATGTTGCATATAAATCGTACAGATTTTGTCATGATTTCTTATTATCTACCTAGTTCATGAAGCAAAGGGGTTGTGAGTTTTAGTGAAAAGATGCCATAATAATCAACAAAAACATACCTTCTTTAGTACTCCAAACTCAACAAAATGGAGTTGCAGAAACAATGAACAAGACATTGAGGGAAAGGGCAAGAAGCATGCTCAGTGGTGCAGGGTTAGGACAAGAATTCTAGGTAGAGGTAGTGGAGACAGCATGTTACCTTGTCAATAGATCATGTTCATCAGCATTAGAGGATAAGACTCCACAAGAGGTATGGACTAGTAAGAAACCCTCTCTTTCACATCTGAGGGTATTTATATGTGATGCATATGTACATGTTCCAAACAAGAAATGAAGCATGTTGGATAGTAAATTTGAAAAGTGCATCTTTATTAGGTATAAGGATGGTTTAAAGGTGTATAAGATTTCAAACCTAATAATAAGGAAGGTTGTGTGCAACCGAGATGTGGTGTTTAGAGAGGTGAAAGATGTTATTAAACATGAATTCCAACCAAAGGAACCTGAGAAGATAGAGTTTGAGATAAAGGAGGAAGAATCAGACTCTACAACAGAGGAGCAATCAGAGGATGAAGAAGCACAAACTCTAGGTGTGAGAAGATCAGTTCGAGAAAGAAGGCAACCAAAAAGGTATACTCCATCTACTTTCTGTTCAAATTTTGCTATATCTATTACTGATGATGATCCCAGAACTGTGAAGGAAGCAATTGATTCAGAGGATGGAAAAATCTGGAAAGAGGCCATGGTTGATGAAATGGCATCTTTGCACAAAAATGAGGCTTTGGATCTAGTGAAGTTGTTGGATGGAAGGAAACCCATTGGCAACAAATGGTTGTTCAAGAAGAAGACAAATGCAGAAGGAAAGGTGGAGAAATACAAAGCTCGGTTGGTAGGAAAAGGTTATTCCCAAGTGTCGAGAATTGATTTTGGTGATGTCTTTTCTCCTATTGCTAAGGTAACTTCTATTAGATTACTTTTATCTACTACTGCTTCTTTTGATTTTGAGGTAAAATAGATGGATGTGAAGAAAACATTTCTTCACGGAGATCTGGAAGAGGAGATCTACATGAAGCAACCTGAAGGCTTTGTAGTGAAGGGTAAGAAAGAACTAGTATGCAAGTTATAGAAGTCTTTGTATGGGTTAAAACAGTCACAAGTATGTGGTATTAGAAATTTGATACATTTATACGGGGACTTGGCTTCACCATAAGCAAAACAAATCACTATGCGTATTTTAAAGTAATCGGTGACTGTGTTATTTATCTGGTCTTGTATGTGGACGATATGTCGCTGGTTGGAAATGACAAAGAAATTATCGAGGATTTGAAGACCCACTTGTCTCCAAATTTGACATGAAAGATCTTCGTCCTGCAAACTATATTTTGGGCATGGAAATTAAAAGAGATCGGACAAAGAGGAAGCACTGGTTAAACCAGAGGAAGTACATTAAGACAATATTGCAGGGGTTTAATATGCAGGATAGTAAATTGGTGAAGGTTCCTATTCTTGTAGGTGTAAAGTTATCTACTGAACAGTGTACCAAGACATAAGAAGAGGAAGAGGACATGTCCCCTGTTCCATATGCAAGTGCAGATAGTAGCCTGATGTATGCGATGGTTTGTACTAGACCAGAAATTGCACATGTAGTGGGAGTATTAAGCAAGTTTATGTCAAAACCAGGGAAGGAGCACTAGACAAAAGCGAAGCGGGTTTTCATGTATTTGCATGGAACTAGTGATTATGGTTTGTGCTACCAAGGAAGACCAGGATGGGACATAGTGTTGGATATTCATGGCTTTGTTGATGCAAACGAGGATGGAGATCTGGATCAGAGAAGATCTACAAGTGGGTATGTGTTTAACCTATTTGGAGGTGTAGTTAGTTGGATGAGTAAGAAACAATTTGTAGTGGCACTATCAATTACAGAGGCAGAATAAATGGCATCAACTCATGCAAGCAAGGAGACAATTTGGTTACAGATATTGTGTTCAAGTATAGGGTCAGTACAGGGAGCTATAAGGATAGATTCTTACAACCAAAGTGCAATTTTCTTGTCAAAGAACCCTGCATATAATTCGAAGACAAAGCACATTGATGTTTAGTATCACTTTGTGAGGGATATGATAGAATACAAAAAGGTGTTGTCGGTAAAGGTGTACACTTTGAAGAATACTGCAGATGCATTGACAAAATCTGTGAGCTCTAAGAAGTTCTCTTGGTGTAGATAAACAATGGGCATTGCAGGGCTGGATAAATGACTAAGCTCTCTTGTGGCCCCTTGTGAAAAGAAAACAAGTGGGATAATGTTGGGTTGTGTTATATTATTTCCATGACTAGCCCATGTAGTTAACTGGGAGGTTATAAGTGGGGTGGAGCGCCCCCTTTTTTGCATCGATTGCATAGCGGGGGGAGTCACAGGGGGTTTGAAGGGTGCAGGTAACCCCACTCTATGAGGTCCAGGGTAGCAGCCTGGAAAATTTTGTTTTTGGACCCCATATTAGGGTGGGCAGACCTACCTATGGTTTTGTGCATGATTTTTCACACATGGTTTTGTATGTGATGGTTTTCGTTCCATGTTTTTGGACGCGATGGTTTTCAGTCCATGGTATTGGATGCTTCAGCATGTATAAATATGTATTGTAACATTGAAAGGAAAATAATGAAAAATCAAGCTGGTAGTCCCAGATTTGGGATCTAGGGGAAAATCTTTGTGTATATGTGTTTTATGTGTTATGCTATTGCATTTTTATTTTCTGTGTTTTAGAATTCGCAAGCAGGTAATTTCTGTATGGGGTTAAAATACAATTTCTAGGGAGATCTTAACCTTCCACTTCCACCTACTACATAGTGGACCAATGCAGGTAAAAATTACTTTTAAAGTTTTTCATGTTTTTTATATGTGTGTGTGTGTGTGTGTAATGAGCTTTGGCACTTGTGATTCTTACAGATGTTTAACGAAAGAGACCTCCATGGGTTTCTTCGATAGCTAGGAAAGTGGCACACCAAATAGAGGATGCTCCCTATGAGGAGGGAGTTGACCTGATCGTTGAGGTGGAATGCAACATGGAAGTCCTGTCAAGGGGCATTCCAGAATATGCATCAATGGATGAGGTGCCACTATGATATCAAAGGCATATTATAGGGGTGCCTGCCAGACTACGTCGGTTGTTGAACTGAGTCATTAGAGATGTTTCGTGCTACCATAAGCACCATGTAGGTAGATAACTATATCTAGTCATTATTTTCCAGACTTATGTAGGCTTGAGAAGCCATGTTTCTCAGAACACAGTTTTTGACATTTTGATGTAATAATTTTTTTTCAAACACTATATCTATCTATCTATCTATCTATCTATCTATCTATATATATATATATATATATATATATATATATACATGTTTTCTTGTTATGTTCACTATGTGATGGTTTTTGTTCTACATAAGTCACAAAATCTAATACATAATTAGCCAATGTATCTGTTAATGTTTTCAAATGTCTTCAAATATGTTGATAAGTGATATAATTGAAGTCTCATTCCAAGAGACGAACTCAAATATACGTTCTCAAAATATGAGGGTTTCTGACTAAATATTATCTATTAAGTTGTAGTATAATAAGCTATGAATCGAGATTAACGACTAACACTCTAATGCCAAGAGTAATGGCTTTTGAAAAAAGCTTGATAATCATACTATATTCAGTAATGTTAGTAGCGGTACGACCTAAACATATGCCTTGTAAATGCATTAACTCACCATTAGGGTCATAGATTGTCCATGTGGTGGAAGATAGATCCTATGTACTACAACAAGCACCATCAGTGAAATCGACATAAAGGTTCAATGACATCTGAAAACCAGGTAGAACACATGGTAAGAAGATGAAAACATGGTTCTAAAAGAAAACAAGCACACCAAAATTGACTATACAATAATGAAAAACACATGAATGTATAAAGTATTTACATGAAATCATGCATAATACTTCATATGGAGCCCATTTTGGGACTTAGGTGATCAATCAATAGAGAGTAAAACCATAATTTCACTGTTGGCATGACATGTAAGCATCGACTTTGCTAACTAGTGTAATGACACACAAAAATGACAATGCTACCATGCCCCCTATGTGAGTGAGGGTTACAAGTCAGAGGATCAATGCCCCATTGTGATAATGGGAGAATGGTCAAAATATGGTGAGAAAATCTCATGACAGGGGATGCAAAAAACTTAAGCTCATCCCAAAAAAATGATGCCCTCAAGTGAAATATTTTGACAACCTCAGGCTGGGTTGAGATGTCACTGGAAAAGGTAGCCAAAATGTTCCCCAGGTTTCCTTCAGACAACACTTCATGAAGTGAATGAGTCAGTACATCGGAAACAAAGTTGTCTAGACAAGAAGAAATCTCACCAAGGCTTGGGGGAGATGACGAATGTTGATGGGCATCATTCCATGGAGTTTCCTCAAGAGACATAACTTCTGTATAACTCTCATCAATTGGAAATGTATCATTGGAAGGATCTCGAGAATCCTAACAACTGACCTAGGGATATTGTTAATATGTGTCTAGAATCATACTGAAATGGTCATGAATTTAAGAATTTGCCATAGGAGCCTAAATGAAAACCTGATATGCTTGCTCTATGCAACTAAGCGATATAACATTGCAAAAACTATCAATTTGATCAGGACGTTGAATGACCCACAGATTGTGGCAAGTCAAGACCATGTTAGTTGAAGCGACATTCAGAGGTGGAAGGGAAAAAGTTCCCATAAGGGAATATTCTTTGAAAATACCCACCCCACAACTCTCTTAAGTGATATTGGTATTCCCAACATATGACACATTTCCATTTTAAGAGTTGGAAGACAAAAAAGTGAGCTAATCAACAGTGACTATTTTCCCTTGATGACGAAAATGGAGTAGATGAAATAGAATAGAAACCACACAAAATTGCATGGGTCCAGCTACGACCAAGTACAATATTGTAATTCATATTGGCATCGGCAACTTCTACTTCCAGGTTAACATTTTTTCCTTCCAATTGAATTGGCAAGTCATTGAGAATACCATATGGACGAGAACCTCTACCACTGAAAGCTTCCAATGTATTAGGGGACTGGTTAAGAGGTGGAGAGCCAATAGCTTTCCAACATGTAAGGGACACAATGCAAATAGAAGCACCCTCATCAATAACAGTCCTATGAATAGTCTTCCCTTTGATAATAAATTGGATAAAAATGGAAAGTGGATGCGGGAGATGAAGAACATGGTTTTCGAGATCAAAAGTAATTAGATTCGAATTTGTAGGATCAATCCATCCTATGGCATATAGTAATACTTTTCTTTATGATAGAAAAGTATGGAGGACTTCGAAAGATGACATTGCCAAAGGCACTTGAGCTAAATATTCCATAATATTATATTATTCCGAAACTCGCACATTCGAATTATACGATGACTTCCAAAGAACGCCCTTGGGGGGTGGTAAGATAATGGAATCATTACTAGGTCGTTCAATATGAAGAGGACCATAAATGGGTAGAGTGGATGTAGAAGGCATATTAGTGGCATCATTTTCCACAACCAATTTGGTAGGAGTCTGATAATATTTTCATCGAGTAGCAACAGAGACAGGTGTCATACCCATGGGGGCTTCACGAGGGGACCAATACCATACCACGTGGGTTCATATTAAGGGATATATATTGAGGAAAAATTAACTTAATATATTGGGGGATATATAGGGGGTAAAGAGTTTTTATATTGATGGGTATAAAAAATGGAGCTCAAAGTTATCGAAAAAATATAAAGGGGTATAAAAAATGTTAATGAAGAAATGGATACCTACAATATCTAGTGAAAGTAGGGTTTTTTTAAATTGGGGATGTGTATTTGGTTCATAGTGGTAGGGGGTTAAATAATGTGATTTTTAGAGGTATTCCCAAATACGTCGTCAAATTAGGGGTATTGTTTAGTATGCCATGAACGCAAGCGATATGTCAGAGGTTCATTGACTGAAGCCCCTGTGGTCATACCACTCATAAAAACTTGAGATCCTGAAGAGATAGAGGATTGATTTTGATGTACCAGTGAAGTCTTCTACGACAAAAAGTGTTCTTTCAACACAGGCAGTGTCCCTAGGTTTCCTTTTAATAAATGAATAACCTCAGCACGATGGGGAAAATCCTTGGTATCATGATCTTCGTCACATATAATATAAGGATATTTAAACTTGTGTTTAGATGTATCATCAATAGACGGTTTCATAGAATCTTTTTTAGGGCTATCAGAATTAGCCTTACCTTTACCCTTCTTTTTCCATATCGAGGCTTTGTGTGTTGTGGTAGATTGGACAACATTCACCTTGGAATTTTTACTGGGATTTTTTGGAGTCTTCAAAGGAGGAGAAGGTACAGTAGCTGGAACATATTTCTGCTTCATAGAAGAAGAAGAAGCATTACTAGAAGTTTGAGCTATTGACCTAATAATACCATCAATGGGTACTGTCTCTAAAGGTTTAAAATATGTTAGATTAGTTGAAGGTCGTGAAGCATAGGGTAAGAGATCATAAAGTGTGCTAGATTGTGAATATACCAGATCTCAATAGTTGTAGGTTTTAATCCCATACATAAATTACCTGCATACGAATTCTAAAACACAATAAATAAACAATGCAAGAGCATAACACATAAAACACATATACACAAAGATTTTCCCCTGGATCCCAAAATTGGGATTACCAGATTGATTTTTCATTATATTCCTTTCAATGTTACAATACATATTTATACATTCTGAAGCATCCAATACCATGGACGAAAAACCCTCGTGTCCAAAACCATGGACCGAAAACCATCGCGTCCAAAACCATGTGCGAAAATCATGCACACAACCATAGGTAGGTCTGCCCAACCTAATATAGGGTCTAAAAACAAAATTTTCCAGGATGCCACCATGGAATCCATAGAGTGGGGCTACCTGCACCCTTCAAACCCCCTGTGAGTCCCCCCGCTATGCAATCAGTGCAATGAAGGGGGGGCGATAACCCCTTGGTTAACTACGTGGACTAGTCGTGGAAAGAATATAACACAACCCAACATGCTCCCACTTGTTGATTTCTTTCCATAAGGGGCCACAAGGGAGCTTAGTCATTTACCCAACCCTAAAACTCCCATTGTTTCTCTACACCAAGAGAACTTTTCAAAGCTCATAGATTTTGTCAATGCATCTGCAGTATTCTTCAAAGTGTCCACCTTTGCCAACAACACCTTTTTGTCTTCTATCATATCCCTCACAAAATGATACTGATATGCAGGGTTCTTTGCCAAGAAAATTGCACTTTGGTTGTCATAGACTATCCTTATAGCTCCCTATACTAACCCCATATTTGAACATAATCTCTGCAACCAAATTGCTTTCTTGTTTGGAGGAGTGGCTGCCATGTATTCTGCCTCTGTAGTTGATAGGGCCACTATAGATTGTTTCTTATCCAACTGACTGCACCTCCAAATAGGTTAAACACATACCCACTTGTAGATCTTCTCAGATCTAGATCTCTAGCCCAGTCTGCATCAAGAAAGCCATGAATATCCAACACTCTGTCCAATCTTGGTCTTCCCTCGTCCATAATTACTAGTGCCACGTAAATACCTAAAAACTCGCTTCACTGTTGTCCAGCACTCCCTCCCTGGTTATGACATAAGCCTGCTCAATATTGCCACTACATATGCAATGTCTGGTCTAATACAAACCATCGCATACATCAGGCTACTGACCGTACTTGCATACGGAACACGGGACATTGCCTCTTCCTCTACTTGTGTCTTGGGACACTATTCAGCAGATAACTTTACACCTACATGAATAGGAACCTTCACCGGTTTACTATCCTACATATTAAACCTTTGCAATATTGTCTCGACATACTTCCTCTAGTTTAACCAAAACTTCCTCTTTGTCCGATCTCTTTTAATTTCCATGCCCAAAATATAGCTTGCAGCACCAAGATCTTTCATGTCGAGTTTGGAGGACAAATGGGTCTTCAAATCTTGGATAATTTCATTGTCATTTTGAACCAACAAAATATCATCCACATATAAGACTAGATAAATAACACAATCACCAATTAATTCAAAATATGTACAGTGATCTGCTTTGCTTCTTGTGAAGCCAAGTCCCTGTATAAATGTATCAAATTTCTAATACCACACCCGTGATGACTGTTTTAACCCATACATAGAATTCTTTAACTTGCATATCAGTTCTTTCTTATGCTTCACCGCAAAGCCTTCAGGTTGCTTCATGTAGATCTCCTCTTCCAGATCCCCGTAAAGAAATGTTGTCTTCACATCCATCTATTCTACCTCAAAATCAAAAGAAGCAGTAGTAGATAAAAGTAAGCTAATAGAAGTTACCTTAGCAACAGGATAAAAGACATCACCAAAATCAATTCTCGGCATTTGGGAATAACCTTTTCCTACCAACTGAGCTTTGTATTTCTCCACCATTCCATCTGCGTTTGTCTTCTTCTTAAACACCCATTTGCTGCCAATGGGTTTCCTTTCAACCGGCAACTCCACCTGGTCCCAAGCCTCATTTTTGTATAAAGATGCCATTTCATCAACCATAGCCTCTTTCTAGAGTTTTGCATCCTCTAAATCTACTGCTTCCTTCATGGTCCTAGGATCATCATCAGTAATAGATAAAGAAAAATTTGAAGAGAAAGTAGATGGACTATACCTTTCTGGCTGTCTTCTTTCTCTAGCTGATCTTCTCACACCTAGAGTTTGTGGCTCTTCATCTTCTAATTTGTGCTCTCCTGTAGAGTCTGATTCTTCCTCCTTTAGCTCAAACTCTATCTTCTTAGGTTCCTTTGGTTGGACTTTATGCTTAATAACATCTTTCACCTCTCTAAAAACCACATCTTGGCTATACACAACCTTCCTTGTTATTGGGTTACAAAGCTTATAACCCTTTAAACCATCCTTATACCCAATAAAGGTGCACTTTTCAGATTTATGATCGAACTTGGTTTGTTTCTCCTTTGGAACATGTACATATGCATCACATCCAAATACCCTCAGATGTAAAAGAGAGGGTTTCTTACCAGTCCATACCTCTTTTGGAGTCTTATCCTCCAACGCCGATGAAGGTGATCTATTGACTAGGTAACATGCTATCTCCACCACCTCTGCCTAGAATTCCTGTCCTAACCCAGCACCACTGAGCATGCTTCTTGCCCTTTCCATCAATGTCTTGTTCATTCTTTCTGCAACTCCATTTTGGTAAGGTGTATATGGAGTAGTCTTCTTCCATGCTATACCACAGTTCTTATAAAATTCTTCAAATTCCTTACTGCAAAACTCTCTACCATTATCTATCCTTAGCACTTTTATCTTCTTCTCTTTCCGGCTTTCCACCAGAGCCTTAAATTCTTTAAACCTGTCAAAGACTTCAGATTTCTTCATAAGGAAATATATCTATCATTTCCTTGAGAAGTCATCTGTAAATGATACATAGTATACAAACTTACCCAGTGATGGAACCTTCACAGGTCCAAACACATCACTGTGCACAAGATCTAATATCTGTTTCGCCCTCTTACTACCATAGGGGAAACTCACCCGATTCTGCTTCAGATATACACAATTTTCAGAGAAATCAAAATCCAGAGAGCTATTACTCATACCTTCTACCATACCTTTACCATGAAGTACTTGAAGGCCCTTCTCTCCAATATGTCCAAGCCTTTGATGCCACAGCATGGTCTTCTCTCCAAAGACCACTAGATTTTCTACTCCACTTTCAGGAACCACATAACTGTTGCACTCATCAACAATAGTGCTACCTTGCAACTTGTATAAATTTCCTATCCGAACTCCCCCACATCAATACTAGTGCTCCTCGAACCATCTTGTGGGTATCCTTCTCAAACACTGTTTTTACACCCGCATCATCCAACTTGCTTACAGAAAGTAGATTTCTGGCTAATGCAGGAATATGTAGAATGCATGGAAGTGTTCTAACCCTTCCACCTTGCAACTTCAACTTTATGTTTCCATGACCAATGATTCTAGTCTTCCTATCATCCCCTAAGAAGACATCACCACCATCATATTTCTCATACTCGCAGAACCACTCTCTATGCGGAGTTAAGTGAAAGGATACACCTGAGTTAATCAACCATGCCTCATGATCTACCTATGAACTTAAAGAAGCCAAGTACACATTCCTTCCTTCATCTGAGGTGGTTTTCGCCTCTGCATAAGGAGCATCATCAGATCCCTTTCCATTGTTAAGAGCTTTAGATTTACAGTCCCTTTTGTAGTGCCCTTCCTTTCCGCATTTCCAACACACCACCTTTACAGGTTTTCCTAGAGATTTAGATCTCCCTCTAGCTTTAGATCTCCCACTCGATGACTTATTTTTGTTTCTATTCTAGGACCGTCCTCATACAGACAAGGCATCACCATTCTAGTTCTCCATATTTTTTCGTCTCATCTCTTCTATCAACAAGGATGAGACTATTTCATCAAACTGCAAGGCAGTTGTATTGCTACCTATTGCAATAACCAAACTATGCCACGAATCTAGTAGAGAACACAACAAACTAATGCAGTTATCTTCATCTGAAATTTTGATATCAATAGACGATAACTGACTTAACACAGTATTAATTGCATTCAGATGCTATATGACCAAGTCTCCATCTTTCATCCTCAGGTTATACAGCTTTTTCCTTAGGAACAATTTATCCACTACAGACTTAGATTGGTACAAAGTCCCTAACCTGTCCCACAAAGCCTTTTCCGTAGCTTCCCCTTATACATTCAGCAATATTGAATCTAAGACACATAATCGTATTGTGCTCTTTGCCTTTCGATCCAACCTCTTCCATTCTTCGTCGGACACTCCCATTGGTTTAGTACCTAGATCTACCATGATCCACTAATCTTTATACACCAACAGGTCCTCCATCTTGAGTTTCCACAACTCAAAACTCTGACCATTAAATTTATTGATCTCTATCTTTCCACTGCTTGTCATCTTCTTTCACCACTAGAATCGATCACTCAGATCTCCCACTGAACAAGGTCTATGATAGGCCCAAGCAAAACCCCTTAGTAACAAAGGAATCCCCTTGAAGCTGAAATAGCTTTGATACCAAATGTAGGTTTTAACCCCATACAGAAATTACCTCCATACGAATTCTAAAACACAAAAAATAAACAATGTGAGAGCATAACACATAAAGCATATATACACAGAGATTTTCCCCTGGATCCCAAAACCAGGACTACCAGCTTGATTTTTCATTATATTCCTTTTAATGTTACAATACATATTTATACATGCCAAAGCATCCAATACCGTGGACCGAAAACCATCGCGTCCAAAACCATGGACCAAAAACCATCGCGTCCAAAACCATGTGCAAAATCATGCACACAACCATAGGTAGGTCCGCCCAACTTGACATGGGGTCCAAAACCAAAATTTTCCGAGGCTATACCTTATACACCATAGAGTGGCGTTACCTACACCCCTCAAACCCCCTATGACCACCCCCCCCCCCCCCCCGCTATGCAATTGGTGCAATGAAGGGGGGGCTCCACCCCCATTCTAACCCCCTAGTTAACTACGTGGGCTAGTCATGGAAAGAATATAATAGTACGCATGGGTGATGGCATATTCTTTAGTCACATAGTCACTGATAGCTATGTGTTTGGTGATTTGATTAACGAATGTCTTAGGAAACTATTCGGTTAAAATCTCATCAGGAATTTAGAACTTAATAAGAGGACGTCAACGCCTCCATTCACGAATGTGATTGGAGATGTGAGTAGTAGTCATTTGTTTCAAAGATGTTAGGACATGGGTACTAGTTTCATATCGAACTGGTAGCTGGAAGTGAGTAAGAAAAGCCATAGAAAAATTGTTGAAATCTTGAAAGGCACCTTGAGGGAACTCGATGTACCATTTGGTGGCAACATCCATTAGGGTTCATTGGAAAAGACACAATCAAATGGAATCATTGACCCAAGAGTTGGACGAACACCATAAATGGTAGGTCATGACATGATCTTGGGGGTCTTCTCTAGACTTCCCTTTGAATTTTAGACAATCGCCAGGAATTTTGGTAGTAATCAAAGGCCAATACAATGAATGAAGTATTGGATCGTTTGTGAGCCTCGACACATCTGGTAACTCCAATGTAGCTAAAAATGAAAATTGAGGATTGAAAGGGATGAAAGGCCTTTGATAAGGTCCAGATTAAGGATTTCAACCTTGTTCATACTGATTTTGCCCCCATAGTGGCAGATTTTGACCATAGGGATTTTGATACTGCCCCCACTAGGAGGAATTTTGACCATATAAAAGTTGAGTTTGTCCCCACAGAGGTGGATTTTGACCAAGAAAAGTTTTATATTGACCTGAAACAGGCCGTTCAGAACCATAAGGAGGATAGACAGCCTATGAGGAGTATTGAGTATAGGGTTGTTGATGCAATAGTTGACCTTGCTGATACAATAGTTGACTTTGCTACTGCAATGGTTGACCTTGCTACTACAATGCTTGACCCTGTTGATACAAGGGTTGACCTTGCTACTGGAATTCTTTCACTTGCTATTGCAATGGTTGCACTTTCTATTGCAATTGTTGTTAATAAGACCCTTTCTTGATGTAAGGTCCTTATTGTACGAAAGGTCTTTGTTGCTGACAGGTCCTTATGGAATTTGATAGGTTCCTTACTGATATTCATAGGTTCCTTGCTGCTACAATGGGCCTTGCTACAAAGAATTACTAGTTCCCAAAGGATAAGTTCTAGAAGCAATCTGAAACTGACCAGATGAACCAAATGAGGGATTAGGACCAGACTGCATTTGGGATCCTCCATGTTGATTAAAAGGCGTACTTTGTGGTTATTCTGAACCATAAGGAGGGTATGGCTGTTGGTAAGGTATTTGAGTCGAAAGAGGTTGATGATAAGGAATTTAACTAGATCTAGAAGGAATACTACCAAAAATTTGACTTTCTCCCATAGCGTGAGTTTGGGATCCACTCACATAGGTTCCACCAGAGAGAGTAGGTACATATGGAGGAGGTGGTTGCCCTCCATGAAGTGGGATATGAGGTGGTACATATTTCCCACCCAATGGAGGAGGTTTGAACAATGTAGAGGTCGAAAGAGGAACTAAAGAACTTATAGGGACATTAATTGTCCCCAACGTGACTATAGGTTGAACAAGAACAAAAGAAATCACAATTTGAACCGGAAATTGGGAAGCCACGTTCGAAATGAATGGGCCAGTGGTAGATGTTACACCATATGACCATATCGGATGATGATAAAGCGAAAATGAACTTGGAGTACCTGAAACTAAATGACCAAGAGAGGTATAACCTAGCATGAATAAAGGTTCACTACTTTCAGGTGGTGGGGTTGGTCCACTTCCCATATGAGGAGAGGAAACATATGGAAAGCCTTCAGGTGGAAAGTGATATTTAGATTCAACACCAATACTAGGAGTATGGGTGGCTAATACTTTCGGAGGATCATCTCGAGGAGAGGTTGGAATATCACCTTACAATGCCATGGGTGGAAAAAATTGGTGAGGAAGAATCCACGATGATCAAGGAGAAATTTACAAAGGTACACCGAGATTATCAAACAAACTATATGGGTATTGACGAGATACCACCAAAGGATCATAAAGCAGATTCAGGGAAAACAACAAGAGCTATTGGGGAACCTCAATATTTTCTAGGTCAGATTCCTGAGATGATGACAACGACTCTCAAGGTGGAGGACGAGAAGAAAGGGGTTGAATACTCGTGACAATTCCAAGTTCAAAACCCTGAACTTCAAGTGAATCTCGAATGTCTAGGTGGACTCCTTGTGGTGACCTTTTAGTGTCAGATTGTGAAGGGGATACGTGAGGTGAACTCGGTGGTTCTTCCATGATGACCTTTTCTCAAAATTAAAAAGAGAGAGGTGATTAATTCAAGCTTTAATTAAAATTTACCATAAATAAGGCATAATGAGGCCAAGGATAACTACAAGGGTGGGACATGTTACCGAGGGCATTAAATTTTAGAACTTAAAACAAAAACAAAAAATAAAAAATGGTAATCTAGGTAAGAGGGTTTACTAAGTATCCGTGAAGGCTATATAAACCTTAGCTGAAACCAAGGACTTAACGTACAGTGACCAATCTCCCTGAATGTTGTGTTTGGTGCATCATGTTTATAAGGCATCTGACTCAGTTACATGTGGCTAAAGGATAACAACCTAGTGTTGTCTCCCAATATATATGTGACAGTATGGGGAGCATAAGTCCTTGTTAGTGTTGTCTAATGCATAACCGTTCAATAAGAGTGTTCCCATATACTCTCCATACGTGAAGCCCCTCTGATACACCTAAGAGTACTGGAGAATGATCCTATGTACTTCTATACATGGAACAAGATTTCGCCCCTGGGATACAGTGCTGTTAGATAATGAAAACTGTTAGGTTTATAGATGCCAGAAAACCTCTCTAGCCTAGACCTCTAAATGCTTGTGCTAAGTTCCAAATTGTCCTTAGGTTAATTGACTAAATTTTAATGTTTATCTTGAATTATGTTTCAATTTTGGGCTGAAAATCATGTCACCTGAATTCTTAAGATGCAACTTTATGAGAAAAGGAAAATTTTCCACTTCGATGAAAGCTAGATTAATCAAGGGAAGAAGTTTCAATCCACAATGCATCAAACAACATGCCTTCCACTAACGTTCACTTTCCCTTTCCAAATGCAATGCTCAAATAGTAAAATTGATCTTCAATTTTCACTATCCTAAATGCAACTTTTTGAAAGCAAAATGATTTTCACTTTTACTAAGATGCACTTATATAAATGATGTTTTTTCTTTGATTTTTGAATTCTATAATAAAACTAAAGCATCAACTAAAGAAAAATGGAAAATTGATTCAAATGTTCTAATGAAACTAATGCATCAACCGAAGCAACACCAAATCCAATTCAAAAGCACCAAAATGAAAATATCTTTCACTTTTCGTCTTTTGAACAAATAAACAATACACCTTTTAATCTTGAAAATCAAACAATGTAATCTGTGCTTGATTAAAAAGACATATGATTTCCAAATGCAAATGACCCAATGCAACTTGAAAAGAAACTTTGTGAAAGACAAGCTAAAACAAATGCAAAATGATGTTTTGAATGATTTTCACAGAAAACAAGACTTAATTAATAAGCGAACCAATATCTCAACGACAGAAACAAAGAGCAAGTGATGAATAATTGACCTAGAAACCCTAGCACTCAATCAAATTTTCACCTCAAGCACTTCAAAGCTAAAGAGACTAATTTTCTAATTAACCTAGACAACTAGACAAAAACAATAACAAATCGTGACACAAAGGACAGGAAAATACCTTCAAAGACTAGGACACACTAGATTCTAGGGTAGAAACCCTAATTTTTCGCAAATCTCTGAGATCGACACGACTTTCATAGATAAACATGTGTTGAAAACTATTTCAGTGCGACTGTTTTAACGAAAGAGCATTGGAAGCATGAATGTTCAGGGAAAAAATCCATTTGGCAAGAAAGTTGGGAAAAAATAAAAAGAATTTCAACAAATAGTCTAGGCCTAACACTCTAAAGCAGTGATCATTCAATGCATAAACCTATCCAAACTGAAACTAACTGATAATTTAATGGTTGCTCAAACTGATCAAAAGACAAGATTGAAAAAAAATATTTAACAGGCTATAGCATCCCTAATGGAGTCACGATTTTGTTGTGAATATTGATTCCCTCTATGGACATGGCGATATCTCTAGCCCAATGAGTGGGTCTAGAAACAAACTAAACAAACTAATGAAGACTTTCAAGCTTATGTTTAAAAGTGCAGAGAGAGAGATAAACCTACATCGCTTTGATGCTAATTGCTCAATCCTTTGATGATGACTTCGATCACTTAACTTCCACGCTCACTCCCAGGTTGTTTCTTTTGTCCAAGTACATGCAAGATAGATCAAAGGACAATACAATATACAAGATCCTACATAGTATATATCAAACATAAAATACTTGACAAATCAAGTAGTATCAAGCTAAATGCAAAAATATTAGACATTTATGGAAAGTGAACATCACATGTATATATTAATGAGTCAAAAAGGAAGGCATATTACCATTGCCTTGATGTTGCAGACCTATTTTTAGTCGATGCCCAAGTCCAAGGCAAGGCTCTTCAAGCACTCCTTCTCCATTAGATGGGTAGAATTTTGGCATAATCTCAGCATAGGAATATAGGAAATCAATGACCAACCATTTGGAGATGAAGGGGATTTGATTTATAGGAAGGGAGAGGTAGTTAGGGAACCACAAAGGAAGGAGGAAGGTCCACATATCAAGGGGAAGGCCCTTAAATGTGAGATCAAGAGCTCCTAATGGGAGAGCTTGACCATATCTCTACCCAATAACATCTAGTTTACTATTTCCGAAGTTTCTAGCATGCGAAGCTTATCCTCCATTTTGAGAAAACCTGCCAGAAGAGGTTTAGTGCAGGATTTCATATCAAAACCCATGTTGGGAGTGCTAGGTTAAAGAACTACAACCTACCATCATGATAGGAAAGCAGTGGAGCGAATAGTATTGGTCCTGAAATTTAGGGTTTCAATCAACCTTCTAGAGAATTGACTTAGGGAAATGTTTCTTCCATTCTTCATGGATGTTTCAGTATGTGTTTCATGATGAGTACAGTTCACATTTTTCAACATTTTGGCACTTTTGGATGTAGATCAGGAAGTGAACAGGAAGTGTGACAAAGTATTCTGTAATAATCCTAGTGTGGGTGTTCATTTGTTTCATTATGGCTAAGGAAACTAGCAAAGGAAATGGTAAAGTCTTTGGGAAGGAATGAGGCATTAATTAGCATTTTATTTATGAAAATAATGGAAATTATTAGAAAAGGAAGGGGAAAGGTCAGAGGTTTCATGTCAGGAGGAAAATGAAGGAAAATAAAGGAAAATGAGGAAAATAGAGGTCTCATGAATAAAATGGCTTGTGGATCATTTTGTAACCTTTTGTCAGTTCATTTTTGGAGCTCTCTCTCTCAATCTTGGACACAAAGTTTTCTTGGAGCACTTTAGCATTGGATCAAGAAAAGCAATGAAGGTAAGAGGAAGGAAATATCAAGTAAGGAAGAGCAGGATCAAGTAGCTATAATGAGATTATTTGCAAGTATCGAAATGCATGTGTGATTTCGTTGCTAGATTTGGCATGAATGGTATGTGTATGTCTGTATTTGGTTCTCTTATTGTCATTGGCAAGGGTTTTTCCATGTGTGACTGTGTTTTTTAGCATTTCCTTTCCATTTTCAAATAGCTATGGTGTGATGGGGTCCTCATGTTTTCATTAAGCCAGATTACCAAATGGATTCGAAATTAAGTGAGGTGGTCTCTCAAAGAAAGAAAACATGGCCTTGTTATCCTCGAATCAGATTGTGGATTATGAGAAAGCTTTTTCCTAGTAACCCTTGAACCAGACTGTGGGTTGTGGTAAATCCATATTTATGTTACCTCACTAGGACTAGGAATCATCGACTGATGAATGACGATATATGCAATAAAGCTTAGAGGTAGGTGCGCTAGACTAGTCCTAGAAATCCTTGGCCAGTGAATGGAATGATATACGGTAAAGCCTGGAGGGTGGAGTCTTGATTAGGCATAGGGATCCATGACTGTGGTATTATGGGATGTATGTTAAAGCCTAGAGAGTAGGAGACACGAAAATTCCTCACAGTGTATGTGGAGAAATCTGGTGGCATCCATGATTGTTTAGGGCTTCGTGATCTGGTGGGGATCACAGTAAATTCTGGTTCTATTGATGACAATGAACTGGTTTAGTCTCATGAAGCCTTGGTTGATTTCTGGTTATGAGTTCCACACTCATTCTTGGAATATGGAATGGGGGTGATCGGTTGAGAGAAATATTTGGTGCAACCAATCTATGGTCGGGTGGTACATAGAAGTCCCAAACATGGTTTAATTTTTCATTCATTAATGAGAGTTTCGTTCCTTGGTATTTTATGAGAAAATTTATTGTTTCATATGTGGCATTTAAGGTTGTTATATCCTTGTTATTTTGGTTGGTTATATGTTGGTTATGAGTATTGTTTATGACAGTAATGATGTATGGCTCACATCATGTTTTGACATGTAAATGAATGAATAATGAATATATGACTTAATAGATAATAATGTAGCTAATGTGATAAGGCATCAATGCTTATTAGTGATTCTTAGATAAACTATGATACCCCTCTGCTTAGATATGTTGTTATGACATGTAGAATGCATATTTGTGACATGTTTAACAAAGTGCTTGTCATGGATAATAGGTGTCAGATCAAGTATTTGTTCAATTATTTGCATTAGTATCAATTTTTCAATGTTATTTTTTATTCCTTGAAGTTTCATGAAGTTGTGGGAAGTGGCCTAATACCTATGTCTGAAAAAGTGGCACAAAATATGAGGTCCTTGGCTCAGAACAAGCTAAAAAATCCACACCCGTTGGCATTCCCTTGTTATGGGAGAAACTATTGGGTCTTAGTCGCATGCATGCCCATGTCATGGGAACGACTGAGGCTCTAGGTCAGTAAAATGTCAACTTACCTCAGGGGTTGGTCACTTAGAAGGGTTAGTTGGATCTAGAAGGTTTTTGTAACATGTGTATAAGGCTCAGTTGGTTGTGTTTTGTTGGTTCCACTTCTTTAACAATACATAGGGATTTGAACCAAATCATAGTAGTCTCTCATCACATTTTTACTTGAATGGACTGATTAAATTGGGTAAATGTGGTAGGATGGTGTTACAGAGTGGTAAGAGAGCATGATTCACCCCTTGGACTAGATGGGTGGTGTGTTGGTGATGCATTCATGTCAGTTGCATATGTGTTCTATATGATTGTGGTCTATGTATGTGTTGTGTACGCATGGTGATGGCCATGGTTGTAGTGGTGTCACCATGTGAAAGTTTATGGTGTTGATGTTGGATGTATTTATCATGAGTATAGGCCAGTTATGCACTATTTATGCATGTCAATGTTTGTATGTATTTTGTATGCATGCATGTCATACATATGTTGACTATGCATACATTGACATTGGTGATAGTTGCCATGCATGAGGTCATGGTATGTGGTCAATATGGTCATGCATTGATAATGGTTGAAACGATGTTTATGTATTGTTATGATTACGTGTATAAATGTATTGTGATAATCTGGTTGATATTGCAGACAAGATATCCTCCCCTGGACTATACTGAATTATGTTGATTATGTTTACATTTTGCTTTAGCTAACATGGTATGCTTTGCAGGAAAGAGATCAAGATGACTAGAAAGATAGTAGACTACAGTTCACGATATTCTCCTTATGGATCAGATGAGAAGTGTGGTGTTGGGAACTCTTATGACTTAGTAGATACACTGAGAACTTTGAAGGCATAAATAAGAAGCTGCAAAGCAGACAATGACAAAATTATGCAACCACAAGAGAAACAAGCAAAAGTCAATCCAGTAATCCTTCAGCGTTTTTCAGAATTGTAGAGACATGGACCACTTCAGATCAACCATCCATAGGAGGATAAGAATAATGTTGCATATGATAATAGATATCATCGTGGGCATAGGTCAAATAGGGATGACATGCTCAAAGATGGCAGGTTCTTGGAAACTTTAGATAGGAGAGGTGACGGCCACAGGTTGTAATCTTGTTCTCATTCTGACAAGCACTATGATCATCATCGTTATTGTCCTTATGGGAGGATTGATAGGGGATAGTTTACGGATGGTTTAAGAAAGCTAAGCCACCTACCCTTGATGGATATTTGAATATGTCAGAGGATTTAGAGGCTTGGTTACTTGGGATGAAGAAGTTCTTTGAACTGCATGACTATACAAAGAATATCAAGGCTAGAATAACTATCTTCAACCTCAAAGGGAAAGCTTACATCTCGTGCGAAGATGTAAAATGGTTTAGAGACATCAGGAAAAAATACATGAGTTGGCATGAATTCAAGGGATTATTCAGGAAGAAATACTTTTTCGAAAGGTACTATGATATAAAATCCAAGGAATTTTATGATTTTAAAATTGGATCGATGACAGATGAGGAGTATCTGACCAAGTTCTTAGAGCTATTGAGGTATGTACTGTATCTTAAGGATGAAAAGGACAAAGTTTATATATATTTTTAGTGGATTTCGATTAGCTTTTAGAGATCAGATTGAGTATGATGAGCCTCAGTCACTTGAGGAAGTTATTGAGAAATTGAAATATTGTTACAAGTGGTCAAAACGTAAGAATGAATCTCAGCAAGGATGGAAAGGGAAAGATAAATGTAAAGTTAACTGATAGCCAAAAAGAACAAGGCCTCAGAATATAGAATAGAAAGACAATGTTGAACCATGCAATAAGTTCAATGTAGCTAGAGAGGGACAAGGGTCACAACAACATAATAGAGGTGATAGTACAAGATGGTTGGAGTGTTCAACATGTGGTAAGGAACATCTTAAGAGATAGTTTCCACATAATTATGGTGGTAGGCTTCATATCTACAGTGCACAGGAGGTGCAGATTGATGAGGATGTTGGAAAGAGCATTCGTTGTATCGATGCCACATTGGATAACAGGCAAGAAGATCACCAAGCATATATTATCGAGATGGGTGGTAACCTTTGTGATCAAGTTGTTTCCATTTTGATTAACCTTGGATATAGTTGTAGTTCTGTTAACACTGACTTGGTGGATAAGTGTGGTTTGAATAAAGAAGTCCATGCAAAATCTTTGTTAGTGCAGCTGGATACAGGTACAAAGAAGAGAGTGTATCATTGGGTAAGAGCTTGTGCATTCAAGTTGAATGGCATGCCTACCTAAAAATAATTTGAATTTGTTGCCATTGGGATCATATAGTATGTTATTTGGTATGGATTGGCTATATACTCAAAGGACCGAGGTGGATTGTTATGATAAATCCATTTAGTTCTTGGATGACAATGGACAACAAGTAATATTATAGGGTAAGAAGAAGGCAACATTAGTCAGAATGTTTACAACTATGCATGAAAAGCACAGTCACAGAAAAAGGGTGTATGTTATTTGCAGTGCACATTTCTAGCAATAAAGGTAACAATGTTGAGGATGTAGAGGTACTTAGTAGGTATCGATATTGCAACAGTTTCAGGATGTGTTTCCAATAGATATTTCAGAGTTCCTACCTCGTAAGGAAGTGGACTTCTCCATTGTGTTGGTATCAGGAAAAATGTCAACATTGAAGGCAACTTACATGATGAGCACACCAGAGTTGGTGGAGTTGAAGTTCCAGTTTAAAGAGACTATTGAAAAGCTATACATTAGGCCATATGTGTTACCTTTGGGTGCACCAGTGCTGCTTATGGAGAAGAAGGATGGTACTCTTAGGTTATGCATTATTTAAAGGTACTTGAACAAGGTGACCATCAAGAAAAAGTATCCATTGTCTAGGATTAATGACTTGTTTGATCAATTGAAGGGAGCAACAATGTTCTTAAAGATAGATCTGAGATCTAGATATCATAAGGTGTGCATCAAGAAGAGGACATTTACATGACTTCTTTTCAAACTAGGTATGGGAATTATGAGTTTTTTTGAGTTCCATTTGGTTTGAATAATGCTACAACTACTTTTATGTGCTTGATGAATAGTGCATTGAGTCCTCATATGGACAAGTTTGTTATTGTATTCATTGATTACATCTTCATATTCTAAGAATGAGGAAGAGCATGTTGAACATTTAGTAACAACAGTTAGATTTCTAAGAGAGAATCAGTTGTATGCTAAGCACAGTAAATGTAGTTTTTTCCACACAAAGGTACATTACTTGGGGTGTGTGGTCTCCAATAAAGGGATAGTTGTGGATCCAGAGAAGATAAGGGCTATCACGGAGTGGGTAGCTCGCAGAAATGTGGATGAGGTAAGATCATTTATGGGGCTAGTCGGTTATTATAGGAATGCCATCATGAACTCCTCTCCCATTGCATATCCTATTATGTCACTACAGAGGAAAGGTAAGAAATTTGAATGGACATAGTAATGTGCAGTAAGTTTTTGAACAGTTGAAGAAATTGTTCACACATACTATAGTGTTAAATATTGTAGACCCAGACAAAGAGGTTTTGGTATGTATAGATGCTTGCAAGGGTGGACTTGGTGAAGTCCTTATGCAAGAGGGACATGTAGTATGTTATGAATCACAGAAACTGAATGAGGATAAGCAAAATTACCCGACACATGATCTTGAGTTAGCAACAATCATTCATGCATTGAATATGTGTAGGCACTATCTTATTGGAAGGAGGTTTGTATTGTTGAGTGATCATACTGGATTGAGGTACCTATTTTACCAACTGAATCTGAATCCGAGACAAGCTATATGGTTGACCACAATCAATGATTTTGAATTTGATATCAGGTACATCAAAGTAAGGAGAAAAAGGTTGTAGATGCTCTTAACAGGAAAGTATAGGTGAATCACATATCAACTATGAGTTATTATGGGATAGACTTATAGGATCGAATCTTATAGGCAATACAATATGATGGCAGGTACATGGAGCATATGCATAGGTTACAACAGGGTATAGGTGGTTAGGATGTGGACTATCATCTTACAAAAGATGGTTTAGTCAAATTTATGGACAAGATATATGTGTCGAATGAAAGTGATCTCGAGAAGACTATCTTGTGATAATTTCATGCAAAACCATATTGAGGTTACCCAGGACACTGAAAGACATTCATAGTAGTGAATAAGTTTTATCATTATCCAAATCTAAAGAAGGATATGGAAAAGTTTGTGACTAGGTGTTTAGACTATTAATAGGTAAAAGTAGAATGTAAGCATCGAGGTGGACTAATACAACTGATTCTAATTCTAGAGTGGAAGTGGGAGGTTATTTCCATGGATTACATCACAGGTTTTCCAAGGACATCTAGGCAACATGATTCCATCATGGTTGTAGTTGACAGGTTAACTAAGGTAGCACACTCCATTCCAATGAAATCCACGTATTCAGCTAGTGATGTGGCACAAGTATTTATCAGAGATGTAGTGAGGATGCATGGTGTCCCAAGGAATATTGTGTCATATAGAGATGTTAAGTTCACTTCCAAGTTTTGGAAGGAGTTATTTGCAGGTTTGCGGACAAAGTTGGCCTTTAGCACAACTTATCATCCACAAACAAATGGATAGACAAAGAGGGTGAACAAGATATTAAAGAACATGTTGATGATGTATGTAACGCATCTATAGAGGAGATGAATGGAGTACCTTCCATTAGTTTAGTTTTGTTACAAAAATGGGTACTCGAAATTTTTGAGGATGAGCATGTTAGAGGCATTGCATGGGCAGAGTTGTAATACTCACATCAGTTGGAGAGATCCAGTGAACACGGTCATGATTGGACTGGATATTTTGGTTAAGATGGAAAAGGAAATGTAGATTATTAAAAAGAATATAAAGGAAACTCAGGACAAGAAGAAAAGTTATGCAGATCAAAAAAGGTTATTTAATGAGCTTGAGGTTGGGGAATAAGTGTATTTGTTCATCAAGCCAAAGAAGAGCTCCTTAAGGATTGGACCATGGGACAAGATGACACCTTGCTTTTGTTGATCCTTCAAGATTTTTGGAAGGATTAAAAAAGTAACTTATTGACTTGCATTGCCTTCAATAGTGAAACTCCATGATGTTTTCCATGTGTCGTTTCTTAAAAAGTATATTAAAGATGTTGATCATGTGATTGACTCGTCTATATTGCAGGTGGAGCTAGTGGAACCTCAGTGTATATTGCAGAGAAAGATACTCATGCTCTAGAACCATGAAATAGAGTAGGGTAAAGTGCAGTCGAAGAAATTTGGGCCCAATGAAGCTACATGGGAGACGATGTATCATATTTGGGTTATATATCCTTCTCTATTCGATGGTTAACTGAATTGTTTTGGTATATGTTTTGGTGTGATGTGTTGGTATATGTACATATGTATATGGATATAAATACTACCATGAGTTGTGTTATAAAGATCCAATAAGTGGTATGGGTGTCATGTCGTCATGATTTTCATGTTTTTAATGTTTTCATGTTGGTTTTCTTCTCAAAAGGTTGATCACTGTAAATACTGCATCGAGCTAAGTTATAAAACTCCATGGGTAGTATGTTCTTCTTTCAGAAGTCTTGTTAGTTGTAGGTGTCATTAAAAATTGAGGATGGTGTTCCCCAAAGGGGGAGGGTTCTGTAATAATCCTAGGTAAAATTCCATGTAGATAAAGTTAATAAAGGAAAATAATAACCACGGCCATGGGAAACTTGTTCCAAGTTGAATTTTAGGCAAAACATCTTAGTGTGGGTGTTCATTTGGTTTATTATTGCCAAGACAATTAGAAAAGGAAATGGAAAACGTTTTGGAAAGGCATGACACATTAATTGACATTTTATTTATGAAAATAATCGAAATTAGGAGAAAATGAAGGTGAAAGGTCACAACTTATATGTGAGGAGGAAAATGAAGGAAAATAATGTAAAATGAAGAAAGTAGAGTCCTCATTAATAAAAATTATTATGAGGATCAGTTTGTAACCTTTTATCAGTTCAGTTTTGGATATCTCTCTTTATTCTCACTCTCACACACTATTGGACACAAAGTTTTATTAGAGAATTTCAACGCTGGATCAAGAAAAGCAAAGAAGACAACATGAAGCAAAGATCAAGCAAGAAAGAGCAGCATAAAGCATCTACAATGAGATTATTTGTAGGCATCAAATTGAATGTGTGATTTCCTTTCTATATTTGGCATGCATGAGACATGCATGTGTGTATTTTTTTCTCTTGATGTCATTGTCAAGGGCTTTTCTAGGTGTGGCAATGTTCTTCAGCCTTTCCTTGCCATTTTCAGATAGTCATGGTGTCATGGGGTTCTCATGTTTCGGTTGAGTTGGTTTTCCAGATGGAATCAAAATTGAGTGAGGTGGTCTCTAAAAAAAACACATGGTCTTGTAATCCCTTAATTAGACTATGGATTATGGTAAAGCCTTGACCTAGTAACCCTTGAACCATATTGTGGGTTGTGGTAAAGCTAGATTTTGTGTTACCTCAGTGGGCCTAAGAATCCTCCATTAGTGAATGGCGGAATATCAGGTAAAGCCTAGATTTGGGTGCCCTTGGTCAGGCCTAGGAATCCTTGGACAATGAATGGCAAGATATACCTTTAAGTCTGGAGGGTGGAGTCTTGATTTGGCCTGGGGATCCTTGACCATGGTATGGTAGGATGTACTGTAAATCCTAGAGACTAGAAGATAATAAAATTTCTCACAGTGTAGGTGGAGAAGTCTGGTTGCATCCATGCTTTTTTAAGGCCTAGAAATCAAGTGGGGATTGTGGTAAATCCTGGATCTATTGATGAGGGTGAGGTGGTTTAGCCTCGGGAAGCCTTTGTTGATTTTTGGCTATGAGTCCCACATTCATGGTTAGAATATGGCATGGGGGTTATTGACTAAAAGAAATATTTGGTTCATCCAATCTATGGTAGGGTGGTATGTGGATGTCCCAAACCTCACTAGCTTTTTGCTTGCATTAATGAGAGTTCCATTCCTCGGTGTTTTATGAGAAAATATATAGGTTCATATTGGCATTTAAGGTTGTTGTGTCCTTGTTATTTTTGTTGTTTATATGCTAGTTATGAGTATATTTTATGACAATGATGATGTATGTCATTCATCATGTTTTGACTTATAAATGAATGAAAAATGAATATATGACCTAATAGATGATAATTCAGCTAATTTGATAAGTCATCATGCTTCTTAGTGATTCTTAGATAATTCTGATTCCTCTATGCTTAGATATGTTGTTATGACCAGTAGAATGCATATTTGTAAAATGTTTGACGGAATGTTTGCAGAAGTTTCATGAAGTTCTGGGTAGTGGCTTGAGACCTAGCTCTGAAAAAGTGGCACAGAATCCAAGGTCACTGACATTCCCTTTATATGGGAGTGACTAGAGTGTGCCACTTGTATTCATGCCCATGTCATGGGAGTGACTAAGTCTCTAGGTCAGTAAAATGTCAAGTTACCTTCGTGGTTGGTCACCTAGAAGGGTTCGTTGGCTCCTGAACATTCTGTAACATGTGTAGAAGATCAGATTGGTTTTGTTTTGTCAGTTCCACTTCCTTAACTATACATGGGGAGTTGAATTAGATCATAATAGCCTCTCATCACATGTTTACCCCAACGGACTGATTAAGTTGGGTAAATGTGGGTGGATGGTGTTACATGTTTCTTTCATGTTCCTAAGCTCCATGAACATGGGAATGGAGGGAACACTAAGAGAAATTATATATCTATATGAGAGAGGGATTGTGTGTTTAAATGACGCAAGCCTAGAGCCTAGCCTGCAATATGAAGGATTTCCATTAATTTGTTCATGACAAATTACATCTCAGTAAATGCCCAACCTAAACAAAAAAACTCATTCACCGGCATATTCATTCTTTGAATCCTTCATAGCAAACCAAATGATAATGTGAGTTCAAATCTCTCTACACATAAATTCATTTTGAAGTCTTAAGTGAAGACTTTAATTATAACTCCATTAAGTTAACCTCTTGACCAAAGCTTATCTCCTCTTAACTCAACATTAGGTGCGCCCTTAAAACTCCCCAGTTTAAATATAATTATCAATTAACACATAGTCATGACAATTTTAATGTCAATGACACATACATGACTTACCCATGCAATCAACACTCCTTTCTTCTATTTGTCATTCAACCTGCGCTCCTACAGTTCAATTCCAGTAATTCAATTTCATTTCAATAGTGGCCTGGAATACCAACATTATTTACTCACCATGTATCTGAGCATCTGCACCTCAGTAATGATTATGGAATTTCTATTTCTCCACACAGTTATTAAAACCGGTTCTAATTGCATTCCAATGAATAAACAGAGTTTTAGGAATACAGTCCTGTGTTCTCCAGAGTTTGAGGAATACAGTCCTATGTTTTCTTACCTTTGATTAAAAATTGAGACTTCCGATTATCCATAGAATTTTTACACAGCATTCCATTCAAACAACGCTCCCAATTCATTTACAATTGGAATTTACTTTGATGACAATCTGAACCATGGAATTTAACTTACCTTCCATTCAGCTGATAACGCATTCAATTCCATTCGACTCATATTCACACATTTACCTTTCGATCATCTTCATTTCCACTCTCTGGTTCTACAAATTTCCTCTAGATCAATTGTATTTCCACCATACATTTGATTCACAACTTCTGGATTTAACTACAGGCTTTCATACAATTTCAATCCATCAAGCACCACAGTGTAAATGAACTCAAAACTGGATTTTATTGATGTTTCTATTGCGCTGTTATAACCAGTAAATGTGGATTGTTTTAATCGATTTCAACTATCCCAATTCACCAAGTTCAATGCAGATTCAACGTTTTAGAAAACAAAGTTGCTCATACTTGTATTAATTTTCCAGCAACAAAACTCTGCGTCCATTACTCGGTGTCTAGATTTGCAATCGCTCTCGTTTCAAAATTAATTCACTGCATTAACTAACAATGTTAACCTTTTGTACAATTGCATATAGAAATCGATCCAATTTAAATCTTGTCTCCTCCACCTGCATATTGTGTATCGATTGCACAATATCGACTTACCAAATTGTTCAATGATTCAGTGCCATCCGAATATTTATCGAACTTCAATAATGTCTACTGAAACGTTTAAACATACTCGATCTCAATTTCCAAGTCTCAGCTGTATTGCACTCGGCTTCACCAAAATTTCAATCATTATATAAAGATTTACTCAAAGCTATAAAGTACTATTCTGGCACCTTATTGCATTTGAATTGTACAGCATTATAGACATTTGATTGCAGTCAATTGAAAACAGAACCATATATTTTAACAATTCACAAGAATTCAAATGCCCCTTTTTCTGTCATGAACGTATGAACTCAATTCATCCATGTTTTATACAGGCATTTTCTTTTTCAGGATCGCTTCATTCTGATACTAAATTGCCCCATAAATTCCACACAACTCAATTATGGAATATAAACTTCAGAAACTAAATTCTGCATTAATAAACAGTACTTACAATACAACTCCCTTCTTTGGCCGGATTTTTCATTCCATTGGCCCTTTACAATTTGCCAAAAGCTCACATACAGAGCTCTCTGCACACTCTCCAACTATCTCAATGTGTCTTTCTCTCAAAACCCCCTCCTATTTATACAATTTTAAAAATGATCTAATTAAATGCTTAATCCCCCTAATATCTCCATATCACTAAAATATCTCAACAAATCCTCTTATCTAGAATCTTATCCCTTTATATCCTTAACTACTCAAATTATCTCATATCCTTTTATTAATAAAAGGATATTTACAAAAATCCTCACTTCCTCCTATTTTATTTAAAATAACAATTAATTTAATAAAATATTAAAAATTGTCACACCCCCTTTTCTAACATATTTAAAAATAAAAAAATACCCTTGATTCTCCTGCATCAGACTCCCCATGTAAGAAAATTTATGACCACCTGGTCATAAGTCTGGATATCTCCTCCTGGATCCCAAATTTTATTTTGTAATCTTCCCATGCTTGTCGATTGCTTTACTACTGTTGTCATCTACTGTTGTCTTCCAGGTTTCCATATTTTGTGCTGTAGAGCTCCACTTGCTCTGCTCTTGCAATCTTTCATTGTCATTCTCTTGTTGTCGCTCCTTTTCTTTCTTTCAGCTGTCTTTCTCTGGGATGTTTTTGTCATTAACCTCCTTATCAACTCAATTTCTCTGTCCAGTATATCCTCTGTCTGCTGATTGCTTCCATCTCTTGATTGCTGAACTCTCATTCTTGCTTGTTCTTCACTTGTTTTGATCACCTTTTCTACTGTTGTTACTATAAATGTTGCCTCACATGTTTCTCTAGCTGTCACTATGAATGTTGCGGCCTCCCTAACTTCCTGTCCCTCTGCAACATTCCTTTGCTTATCATCTGCAATTTCTTTTATGACAACTGCTTTGTCATCCTTCTTATCCTGGACATTCATCCTTTACTCTTCCAATTTCCTCCTTTGAAAGTCCAATTCTCTATATAACTCAATGATTTTACTTGGAGTGGACTTTGGAAATTTTACACGATCTTCCATTTCCTCACATGCCCTTTCTTCTCCTAAATCTTCCTTAACATCCTTCAGTAGATTTTCTTCCTCTTCTTCCAAACCTGCAATCACACACAAATCATTAGTTTTAAAATCACAAGACCTTACGGTCTTATTTGATGCTTCAGTCATCAAGTCTTCGGGCTGCTTTGAATTATTCATATGATTCAACTCCTCTAACTCTTCATCACTTTCAAAAGTAATGGTCCACTCTTTGGGTAACATATCGAAACTTCAACATCTTCTTGAACATATTCCTTTTGATGTAGCTCAACTGTTTCGAGCTTCTCTATCCTTTGTCTGGCATCAATAACCTGTTGAAGTTCCCTTAGTTCCTTTATCAACTGTATATTCACCTGATTATTCCACTTCTCTTGTAGCCTCTGCCACTTCATCTTCTTTCTCATGACATAACCATGCTTCTGGTCTTCCTCATTTCTTTGCAACATCTCCATTAACACCTCAAGCTGAACTGTTATCTCAGCCTTCTCCCTCTCATATTCCTCTTTGTTTAACTGTCTCTGTATGCCAATTGCCTTGGCATCCTTCTCATTTTGTCTTCTGTTGTGGTTTATTTCAGAACCTCTGTTATGACTGTCACTAGTCATCATCCTTTCCATCTCTATGAGTTCCTCACTCACTTTACTATGAGTTGCACTAAAGCCTCTTCAGTAGCAAGTCCTGTCCTGCCGCCACTTACCTCACCAAGCTCTCCTCACTCAGTCTTTTGGCAAGAAATTGGTTCTCTATCTCTGGAACCTCCTTTGAGCACTTCCCTTTGGTCTTCCTAGGCTTCAACTCATCTACATGTTCTAAGAATACAACTGTTCTCCTTATCCAATCTCTATTGGAATTCTCCAAGGTTCTGCCACCTCTATGTTTTCACCTAGAAACTTTCATCAACTTCCTTTATCTGTTAACAATTGGCTTTTGGAAGTTGCAATAATATTTCAATGCAAATACTACAATACTCTATTCTTCAAAAACATATCATCTTACCTCCAAGATCTCGCCTGATCTTGTCCTCCCATTCATCTGCACTTCATTTACCTTCAAAATATCATCACTCCTGCAAATCTATTCCAACAAATCTTTATGCTTCCTCTGCATAAATTCTCGATATTCAACCACTGTCAATTAGATTTTAAAATCCGATTCTCTCTTCCAATCTTCTGGCTTGATCTGGCAAACTTTTGCTTTCAGCAACAATTTCTTATTTTCTGAATTTCTTCTTTGCTGCAACCATCAATCCTCATTCCATTTCTTTGTTAGTAAAACTCAAATCAAAATTAACCAAACACAATACCTGCACGATCCAAGTGAATTTCCATTCCCCAACATCACTGTGGATTCTTTTTGTCTCTACAATCTCTACTTAATTCTACTTTCCCTGCCTCTAAGAACTTAATTGTTCTTCTTCATTCTCCCAACTGTACTCTGGTTGCTTGACTTTCAGATTAGAATCTGATCTCCTTTACTTGCATTCTGTTCACTTGCAATTATATATGCTGCATATCAGATTTAAAATCTGATCTTCATTATTCATCACACATTCACAAATACATTTCAGTTCAACAAACCTTCTTGTCCACATTCATAAAATAAACATTTTTTAATTCAACAAAGCCAAGCTCTGATACCAAAAATTGACGCAAGCCTAGAGCCTAGCCTGCAATACCCAGGATTTCCATTAATTTGTTCATGAAAAATTACATCTCAGTAAATGCCCAACTTAAACAAGAAAACTCATTCACCGGCATATTCATTCTTTGAATCCTTCATAGCAAACCAAATGATAATGTGAGTTCAAATCTCTCTACACATAAATTCATTTTGAAGTCTTAAGTGAAGACTTTAATTAGAACTCCATTAAGTTAACCTCTTGACCAAAGCTTATCTCCTCTTAACTCAACATTAGATGCGCCCTTAAAACTCCCCAGTTTAAATATAATTATCAATTAACACATAGTCATGACAATTTTAATGTCAATGACACCTACATGACTTACCCATGCAATCAACGCTCCTTTCTTCTATTTGCCATTCAACCTGCACTCCTACAGTTCAATTCCAGTAATTCGATTTCATTTCAATAGTGGCCTGGAATACCAACATTATTTACTCAACATGTATCTCAGCATCTGCATCTTAGTAATGATTATGGAATTGCTATTTCTCCACACAGTTATTAAAACCGGTTCTAATTGCATTCCAATGAATAAACAGAGTTTCAGGAATACAGTCCTGTGTTCTCCAGAGTTTCAAGAATACAGTCCTGTATCTTCTTACCTTTGATTACAAATTGAGACTTTCAATTATCCATACAATTACACAGCGTTCCATTCAAACAACGCTCCCAATTCATTTACAATCGGAATTGACTTTGATGACAATCTGAACCATGGAATTTAACTTACCTTCCATTCAGCTGATAACGCATTCAATTCCATTCAACTCATATTCACACATTGACCTTTGGATCATCTTCATTGCCACTCTCTGGTTCTACAAATTTCTGCCGGATCAATTGTATTTCCACCATACATTTGATTCACAACTTCTGGATTTAACTACAGGCTTTCATACAATTTCAATCCATCAAGCACCACAGTGTAAATGAATTCAAAACTAGATTTTATTGATGTTTCTATTGCATTGTTATAACCAGTAACTGTGGATTGTTTTAATCGATCTCAACTATCCCAATTCATCAAGTTCAATGCAGATTCAACGTTTTAGAAAAGAACGCTGCTCATACCTGTATTAGTTTTCCAGCAACAAAACTCTGCATCCATTACTCGACGTCCAGATTTAGAATCGCTCTCGTTTCGAAATTAATTCACTACATTAACTAACAGCGTTAACCATTTGTACTATTGCATATAGAAATCGAGCCAATTTAAATCTTGTCTCCTCCACCTGCATATTGTGTATCAATTGCACAATATCGACTTACCAAATTGTTCAACGATTCAGTGCCATCCGAATATTTATCAAACTTCAATAATGTCTACTGAAACGTTTAAACATACTCGATCTCAATTTCCAAGTCTCGGCTGTATTGCACTCGGCTTCACCAAAATTTCAATCATTATATCAAGATTTACTCAAAGCTATAAAGTACTAGTTTGGCACCTTATTGCATTCGAATTGTACAACATTATAGACATTTGATTGCAGTCAATTGAAAACAGAACCATATATTTTAACAATTCACAAGAATTCAAACACCCATTTTTCTGTCATGAACGTATGAACTCAATTCATCCATGTTTTATACAGGCATTTTCTTTTTCAGGATCACTTCATTCTGATACTAAATTGCCCCATAAATTCCACACAACTCAATTATGGAATATAAACTTCAGAAATTAAATTCTGCATTAATAAACAGTACTTACAATACAACTCCCTTCTTTGGCTGGATTTTTCATTCCATTCGCCCTTTACAATTTGCCAAAAGCTCACATACAGAGCTCTCTACACACTCTCCAACTATCTCAATGTGTCTTTCTCTCAAAACCCCCTCCTATTTATACAATTTTAAAAATGATCTAATTAAATGTTTAATCCCCCTAATATCTCCATATCACTAAAATATCTCAACAAATCCTCTTATCTAGAATCTTATCCCTTTATATCCTTAACTACTCAAATTCTCTCATATCATTTTATTAATAAAAGGATATTTACAAAAATCCTCACTTCCTCCTATTTTATTTAAAATAACAATTAATTTAATAAAATATTTAAAATTGTCACACCCCCTTTTCTAACATATTTTAAAATAAAAAAATACCCTTGATGCTCTTGCATCATTAAACACACACACACACACACACACATTAAAACAAGATTGGAAAAGAAAATAAAAATCCAAAAAAGTCAAATAAATAAAGGAAAAAAATTATAGAAAAAAAATGTTTTGGTGGGTATGATTCTCAAAATTTTCCTAGCTCCCCTCTCTCTCATGGCCCCACACTTCCACATTCCATCCATATTCCCCCTTCACCCATCCCATGCACCTTCACATTTTCCTTCCTTAAAAGATAGAATGATTTATATATTTTATCAAAATGGGTAAGAAAAATGACTAAATGGAACCTATATAGAAGCAATAGCTATAAATAGTGTCGGTCAAATTTGTATTTATGTCTTAGTGATTTAACACACATCGAATCAATATTAAACTAGATTATGAGATAGTGGGAGAAAGATCAAGCTATTATGACTTGAGTATTTCCTCTACTTTTTCTTATCTCCACATGCCTTGGAAACCTATATGTTTCATGCTTTATTTATAGGCTGTCCGCAATACACCATTTAACAAGTTTTCATCATTATTATGGATGAAGATAAAATTTTCTTTAATTTTTCTTATTTCCATATTCTCTTATTCAACCATGGGATCATATTCATTGCTTTGAAATTGGTCATTGGATATTTTATCATCCAACCCATTCACTTTGCACTGTACATGGCAAATAATGATACTTATAAGTTTCTACACTTTTAGTAGCTACTAAAACATGCAAATTTCTCAAGTAAATTTTGCTACCTTGAATCTAATTGAAACTTTGTGAGTAAATTTATTATGATCTAGAATTCCCCATTCTACCTATAACTTTATGTACACTCTTGAGTGGGTTATCTAAAGGACAGTTCCAAAGAAAATAGTTCAACAACATTGCTATTATCCGAATCTTTGGATCCAAGATAGACTCTGAAAATATTCTATACTTTTGATTACCCTTGGAGGAAACATTGCAGTTAAGTTTGTAAGATGTTTGGATGGCATTTACTATTCCTTAGTCTAACTTATAGCCCATTGATATTTTTCCACTTATAATTCTCTTAAGCTATGATATTTTCTATCTTTATTATCTTTCTCTATCCAATTTTGATTTGTATATTTTCTTGGATGTCAATAAATGCCTATCCAAAAAGTATCCTTCATCTGCACTTGGTTTTTAGAGATCCTACTTTCATATTTCTAAAAAACTAATAGGAAAAATTCTTGGAATAGCTTTAAGGTTTTGTTTAGAATTGGATTGCCAACTATGTTTAGGTGTCTACTCCTTTAGCAATGCTATACAATTATTTTCTCTTTTATTGAACTATTTGAATTATTTTTCTTCCTTATCCCATAGAAACAACATTATCGAATAGGTTAAAAAGGTGTTATCTTCATTTCTCTTGCTACATGCATAGCTAAGATTCTTGTAGTCCTTTAAAGCCTCCTATTGTGAATTTATTACATGAAATGTCTATTTTCTTTGTTAGTAGATGTACAAATATAGCTATCTTTGAAGAGATGTAAGGGTTCCAAATTAAAATGTCTATATTTCCTTTTTCCTAGGTTCTAATATCTTTCCTTATTTTCTTTTTCCTAGGTTCTAATGTCTTTCCTTAAGCACATAGGTTTCCTTGACAAAGTAGAAGCACTGTGCCTTGTTTTATCACAAGTAGTTGGACCCTTCTTAATGGCATAATTTTATTTCTTTCGTATATTCTTCAAATGCTCTTATGATTCTAGTGATAATCCCATTAACTAAGAATCTCAATCTTTCTATGTTTTCTAGTCCTTGTTATCTTCCTCTTCTCTATGATCCTAGTACAAATAGAAAAACGTCAGTTCAAAACATTGAATGTAATTAGATCATAGGTTCTAAACTAATACCAATGCGTGGGACATGCATTCACTATGTCTAATTGACATGGAATTGTATAATGGTTATTTTGGGATATTATGACTACCTTGTTAGAAAATTAGGTATATGTTTGTGATCGTTACACAAGTAGCTCTACCAGTTTAAGTTACAACCACATAATCTATGCATTTCTCAATCTCTTGAATACTTTAGAGGATTTTTTATCCCCTTGGCTAGGTAATCTATGCATTTTAAAGGTCTTGAATACCTCATAGGATTTTGTATTTCCTCGATTCTATATGATAATATCTTTATTCTTGAGAATAATTTTAGAAAACCATGACAACCTTTGATATTTGTGTTATATAATTTGCCTTTCTATAGAGTTTAACTCTTTGCAATGGAAAGTAGGTATTTTATGGTCAATCATGACCACTAAGCGGAAAAAGAAAAGAAAAGTGGTAGTTGAATTGAGAGGAGTTTTTAATTTGATTTACTAATTCTCAATTAGCCTCTTTTTTGAATTATATCACTTAGAAATATAATTTGTTATCATTTAAGAAGAATTCAATAAGAATTTAACAACTTGTGGTCACATTTAACTTATCAACTAAAGAATTATGTAAGTCTAAATATTCAAAAATATAATTTTAATTATTATAAAGTATTTATACTTTTATTGTAATAACATTTTTACTTATAAATCATATATAGTATTTCGATTTGCAGGTAAATCTACATATCTCTTTTTATATTTCTACATAGTTATGTTATTAAATATACATAAAAAATATTTCTCTCATGCATATATAGTCTAATTAAAAAGTTGTATTAATACCATGGATGGGGTTGTAGGGATGTGATCCATGCCTTGTCATGCTAACCAATTGCTCCCTTGTCTCCAGTGGACCAAGGAGGAAAAAAGTTGCTCCTTCTTTACTTCGCAACATGAAAATAATAATGTCATGGGTTTTATCTATATCAGAGCTATTACTAATGGTTTCTCAACAGAAGGAAACTTGCCTCTTGCAATACTAGTTCTACATGTTTTGAATACCCCACTATAGTATAATTACTCCATGATTCGATGGGCTATTTTAGCCACAGTTATTAAACCCATCGCTAACCTTCACCCAATGACATAGTAAATTTTGTTTTATGCCATTCGAGTTTCATTATGTTCATTCTGTTAGCACTTGAAATTTCATCTCAGGCTGAGAAAGGTAAACCTCAAGGCAACATCAAACCATTTAGCCTCGGAGCTAGCCCTACGGGGCAGGAGAAGGCTCTCTCCGGTCTATCTCGTAATATCTCCAATAGGTGAGATGACCAATAGGGTAACACTGATATTAGGCTAGTAAACTGATCAAAAGGGTTGATTTGGAGTTTTTAGGGTTTTTGGTGGCAAATTGAGGAGAGGGCAATTTTGGGTGCGGGGATGGGACACAGTTTCTGTAGGGGGTTCCTTGGGGCGAGGTAGGAGACAGCGTTGATGCCTTTAACCGAAATGGATGGTCAGGAATGACAGGTGAGGAGCTAAGGAGAGCAAAAATAACTTTGAATTCTCCTTAAACAGTAGAAAACATTGAAATTAAACAAACTTAAAAGCAGAGCATGGCAAGCATGAATTCTTACTTTAACACTTCATTTGTTTAATGTGCAAAAGTAAAGAAAGGAAATGATTCACATAACAAAGCTTACAAGAACATTGAGAAACACACCATCAACACATGAGTCCACAAGAATCCCAAAGAGGACTGCAAAACCGTGGTCTTCCTTAGCCAAAAATTGCAGAGATACAGTGAAATAATACAATGATAGCTTCTCCCTCAAGAGTCCAACCTTCCAACCTTTGAAAATGAGAAAAAAAATACATAATATAGGCAAGCTAACACCTTTCCTTATCTCTAGGGGTCGAGCTCATCCTTCTAGGAGCTGCTTCAACCACTTCTAAACTTAGCACTAAAATCTAGGCAGTCAAAACAACTTGCCTCTATAAACTTGGAAACCAATTCATTCATTTAATTTTTACCCTTTTCATGAATGAATCTTCTAGAAGAGTTACATAAGGGTAAAAGTGTCTAGAAAGTACCATAATTAAATCAAAGAGAATCATCATTCACCTCAAAAATTCAAACTGAATCAAATCTGTGTTTTTTGGGCTGTACAGTGCATTTCTGGGCAATTCTGCCTAATGGGTCGCGCCCCCCTGCCTGGCAGGTCGCGCCCCTTTGGAGCCATGTTTGGGGCACTTTCCGGTGGCCAAATTGGGCAAGAGTAGGCTTGCTTGAAAGGTCTGTGAGTCTACATTCCAACCCAACTAGAATTTTTGGATTTGGAGTTCATTTTCCCTTTCAACAATCAATTCTCCCAAGACCGCTTTCTGCAGTTCAAAAAGGTGGCAGAAAGTCAAATTTTGCATGTCTTTTGACTTTCTGGAGGCCCAAAACTTCACAAAATCTCAAGTCCATCCATGTGCATATGTAACTTTTCATGCAAAATCTGGAAATGCTGAGTTTTTGCAAAATGGAGTTGCCGGAATGAAGGGTCTCACGGGGGGTGAGACCCATTAATGAGCGAAAACCTGTAAATTGCTTGAAAAATCAAAATTGACCCAAAATTTTCAAAATTTCTTGGGATTTGTGTTGTGGCTGGGATATTTAGTGCCTTGATCCTTCAGTGGGGCCTCAGCCAAGATATGGAGGGGATCGGGCCTCTTTCTCCTTTTTTGCATATACCGGAAACATGAGACTACCATAGGACAAGCCTGTAAATCTGTCAAAGAAGTGGGCTCCTCTCTCTTATGATGACCACCCTTTCCACCCTTATGAGGCCTCCTCTGTACCCCAATCTCTGAACTTGATTCCTGGTCATCACTCTGCTCATAGGTTTCGGTTTCTGACATTGTTTGAGGAGCAAAGTGGACAAAATGTACTGCTGTTTTTGCCTTTAAAAGTGTTGATTTCTTTGCTGTTTCAAGGGGACAAGGAACATGAGGGGAATGTTAGGGGAGGGACATTTTTGAAAGGAAAATGGGAATACATGTATATAATAGGGAATTTGGGGAAAACATTGCAAACAAAATCATTGCATATGCATCATCAAATTCATGTGTTTACATGGGAATATGGAGAGGTAGGGTTAGGGTTTGAGTTTTAGTGTTTAGGGAGAAGGGTATGGTTTGTATTTCTTTTACAAATTAGCAGGGGAAATTATATGGAAATACAAGGAAAGTGACAAGGGGAAAGAGGAGAATACTTACAAGGGAAAAACCATGAAACAACAATAAACCCTTGCACACTTGCACTTCGACCTTTTTAAGCACAATACACATGAATTTCCCATTTCATCTTGATGGCATTTGACACATCTTCCATGCTCATTTTTTCTTTACCAAGAAAAATCACCATGATTTAGAGGCCTACCTGAAGAAATTTAGGAGAAAGAAGTTGATTTTTGGCTCACTGGAAAATTTCTGTGTAGAAATCCCCAACGGGTCGCGCGCCCTCAACGGGTCGCACCAGTGTAATTTTTACACTGCTGGAGGTGCCCTGACGGGTCGCGCACCTCTGACGGGTCGCGCCCTTTTGCAGGAGGATTTTGGAGGCCTTCCTTGTGTTGGAATCAGGTGCAGGAAAGCTCGTTGGAAATATCCTTGAGTCTACTTTCCAGCCAAACTGGAATTTTGCAATTTGGAGTTGATTTAACCGGTCAAAAATGAAATCTCCCAAGACTGGTCAAAAAGTGCCAAATGAGGCTGCCTCAAGGAAGAGTGTTGTTGCAGTCAAATTTGGAATGCCTTCCTCAACCCCAAATTGATCTCATGATAGCTCATTGGAAATATCTTTGTGTCTAGTTATCATTTTACCCATCAAACAAATCATTTGGCCAACCAAGCTAGGATAAAACTTGATTTTCCCAAGGTCACGTTAGAGGTGTCTTTGATTCTCCCGAGGCAACGGAATTCTTGACATTTCTCTCAAACCATGACACCTGTGAAAAAATTGAAGGAGGCTTTTCTTCTTTGGAATGTTGTGGACAAAAACCTCTCTCCGTTTTCCCAAATTCATCTTTTATTGCTCTGGAACATCATTTGAGTGCGACTTGTCCCGATGTGTGAAGCAAGGAATTTTGTCGAAATGGAGCGAAATGAAGGGGATAGGGGGCTTCTAAATTCTTGGGGAAATTTTTGGGAGTGGGGAGGGATGTTAGGAAGCAGGGGAAAGTGGAATCTTAGAGATTGATTGAGGGGAAGGGGTCCAAAAGGGCAAAACACAGGCCCAACCTAGAAAATTGCCAAGTTGTAGCAAGAAACTAGGATTTGTGCAAAAATGAGGATTTTGGGGGATCTGAGTGTTGAGAAGTGCTTGATAAGGTACATTAAGGATAGGGTAAGGTGTATGAACATCAGGAAACAAGTTTTGCCATTGATTTGACCATCCAAGAGAAATTGCCTTCAAAACCCTAGGAGAGGGAAATGAACCTTGCCTAGGCACAACTGAAGCATGGATAAGGTGTAAAATGACCCTATGGAACTTGACATGATGATGAAAACCCTCTGAATGATGATAGGCTCAGCTGAATAGTGACATAGGTTGGCATTTGGGCAACTTTGAAGGGAGTGAGAGCAAACCCTAGACCTAATGCCTAATGACCAAATTTTGCTTGAAGACTCACTGAAATGACAAAATTTGACCTTGACACTTCAAAGTAACTTTGTAAGAGCATATTTTATCACTGGAGGAAGGCTGGAAAGACTGACACTAACATTGGCTCTAATGGGGATGGTAGATCTTTGGAGGTTCCAAGAACCTCAGACCTCTGGGAGAGCAGACCAGTGCTTTCAACCATTCGGCGATGGAGTCATTATTTCGGCAAACGACACAAGACTCTGATTCATTTATTGACTGAAACCTAACTCAATCCGACACAATTATGAAACCAACATTACTGAAAACTGACTCAAAAATGACTCATGATTGACTTAACGAAAACAAGAACTTACAAAGCTTATTGAAGGGCAGCAGTCCATCAAGATTTGAAATCATGATGACAACCACCTGTGTTTCTTACAAGGCAATATACATCAAACTATATCAAAATGCCAATGCAACCAATCAAGAGATGGCTTCTTGATTGATTCTCCCTATCAAAACTTCTGGTCAACAGTACAAACCTATCACTGGGCATCCAAAAACATAGTTGACCATGGCTGCAACAAAACACTGTAATAAACATTTTCACTGCTAGCTGCAACAAACTTGCTAGAGGATCGTGAAAAACATGAAGATTTGCCACTGCCACCTCCTGCTGAAATATCAAGGTGTCCTTTATTTCAAATTCTAATCTTCCTTCATCATGTGCTTCAGTAAAAGTATGCTCATGGGCTTCAAAAAATTCTGAACAAATAGATGAGAAGATCTCTTCTTGTAAGAACATTTCAACACATGAAACATATGAAGAATCTGAAAGGTAATCCTGTATGCTCTGATCTTCTGTAGTTTGACAATATGGGAGGTCATCTTCAAAAGATATGACAGCCGGATTATCATCTTTTTGAAGGAAAACATTACCTGTTTGCTGATCTACAAGACAATCATCTTCTTCAACAGAGGAAGAAGTTTTCCAAACACTTTCCTGACTATGTGTGCATTGCAAATCTACTGTAGCTTGGGCTGTAACAAGACCTTTCAAAAGCTGATCTATCTCCTCTTCAGAAAAATGAGACAATGCCTTTTCTTCTCTTCTGCTTAAACAGTAATTATTTTCATATGATAGGGCACTCAAACTATCATTTATTACTGAGTTATTGAAAGGAGATTCATCACTTACTTGCACAAAGATCTCACCTTGCTGTTCATGAACATCTGAATCCAAAACTCTGTCTATGATCTCAACAGTAGAGCTCTCTTTGATGGGCTTCAGCACAAGATATGCTTGGTCATCACAATCTGAATCTAGAACTGAAGTAGTTGTCCTGTCTTCTTCAATCTGCATGCTGTCTTCTTCTGTGGGCAGATCTGAAATAAGCTCTTCTCTTTCATCATTTTCAGCCATATGACCATCTTCATCCCACTGATCTTGATTCTGCTGCAAAATGTCCTGATCATCTGGACAAGTATTCTCTATGTTTTCTTTATGCTGCTGAAATGGATTTTCGTACAGAACCTCCATGATCTCAACGTCCATAAAATTATCATCTTCGTAATATTTCTCGAGGCTTTCAATAAAACTATAAGCATGCTTGCAACAGTCTTG